>QLPI01004681.1:0-13073 GCA_003314275.1 Chroogomphus rutilus | reverse complement strand
TGGGATAAGTGGGAGGAGTGGGAGGATCAGGTGGTCTGTCGGCTTTTCCTTCTATATGTTTCAATAGATTTTTGGACTCGAAATAACTCATGAGTTGAGCTCTCCACAGAGACCAATTAGATCCATCTGTAGCTAGTCTCCCCATGGTCAATGGGACTTTCTCTGTATGGTCTGCGGGGCCCATAACCTTGATGAGATTATGAGCAAATACAGTAGGATTGAAGAATTCTTTAGGCAGCTAATTTATTTATCTCCTCAGTATAGTCAATAACTGAGATGTATATTCGAAAATATACCTAATTTATTTATCTTACAAAAGAAATAAAAGAAGAATTAGCCCTGAGGCTTTGTACATAATATTATACAACTCACCTCCTCAGTATAGTCAATAACTGAGGAGGGAGGCATGCGCGGGTCGTGTCTCACCCGCATATACCTTGCAGCCAGCCCTTGACCCTATCGAAGGTTTGAGCCAGGCTGCCGGTTCCAAATCCAGGGAGCTGGCCACGCTAGTCGCGTCGTGCGTGGACAAGCGCCCATAAGTAGTGTACTTAGTAGAACACGAATAGCTCCCTCAATAGTGAGGGTAAAAATACAAAGAAAATTGAGAAAAATAAGGAGTTCAAAAGTGCACTGAATAGTACCGAAATCGATATGTTAATACAATATATTGAGATTGCTCTCTCAGGGGTGAATGCAAGTTTGCACCCAACAAGACTTGTCGTCAGGACTCGGAGATGGTCGTCCCCTAACAACAATGTCTTCATGGCTATAGCTGATACCTTTGAAGAATGTGACACAATGCTCAATGATATGCTGGACAAGCAATCGGCCTGGTCTGCAGTCCACAATTCCTAACCCAAAATCTCAAAGTTCCAATGCCTAAGGCTCAGAAGGCATAAAGATTCCACTCAGGCTAACTTTGTGTACAGACAAACCCACCTAGTCATCAAATATATCAGCCAGGTACTGCTCTTGGGCATACAGATCAACCAAGAACTATGTTGACATCAACATGTCTAGGGTTCAGAAAGCAGAAGGCTTCCTTGCTGTGAATTGGCTCACATAGCCTTCCCTCAGCCTCTCTGAACAGCATGTCTGACACCTCTATATACAGTATCTATGATGCTCCCCAAACTTGGATATACCCTCCCAGTATGGTACACCATGGTGTACGAGAACCCCAACACAGGAAGGTAGACCAGCTCAATAGGATGCACCAAAATCATGGATAAGGTTCAGAGGCTGGGATGTAAACTGATTACAGGGGCCTTTAGATCAACAGCCAATGATATCCTAGAGCTTCACTCATGGATCCTACTGATCTAGATATGCCTGGATGACACTGCACAGACCCCACCCATTCTATAAAGTAGTGAAACATAGCTCAAAGAGACACCCCCAATTGCATCCCCCTACAATCCACAACCTCCTCTGGTGGTACAAGATTTGTCCAGACACTATAGAGACAGTGGACTTGACCAGACACCACCCTAGCTAGAACCCTCAATTTACCACACACATTTCAAACAGCAAGCCAGCAGCAACCAGTACTTTGAGGACAAGGATGGATGACATCCAAATCTTCTCAGATAGATCAGGATTCAAAAGCAGAATCGGTGTAGTGGCAGTCATCCTTCAAAATGGGCATGCCCTTCAATATAGGATAGACAAAGACTCTAAACACATAGCCTTTGAAGGAGAAATCATCAGCATGATTCTGGCACTAATGTGGCTGGAAACCCATCAAACTGCTAGATCTGCCTTGATTGCCCTCAACAATCAAGCTGTCATCCAGGCCCTGCAGAACAACAGAACCCAGTCAGTACAGTACCTACTAGATGTAGTCCACATGCTCATCCAGCCACTGAAATGTAAACACCATAACCTGCACATCCACTTGGAGTGGGTTCCGGGCTATATGGAAATCAAAGGAAACGAGCTAGCCAACGAGCATTCAAAGAGAGTGGCTAGAGGGGATGTCCCCCCCACTAATGACCTTTCAGAGCTACTCAGAAAGTGCCTTCTGGTAAGTATTATAGCCTTGAAGGCCAACTAGAAGAAGTCTGTCCTCTAGCACTGGAGGAGTGTCTGGTCAACATTGCCCTGATATGCCAAAATATCCCAAATTGACTCAAAACTGCCAAACTATCAGATTTATAGGATGTTGAGCTCCCTTTCCTGTAGAATGACTAGCATCCTCATATGCAATGTGTCCTTCAACTCATTCTTTAAAAAGATAAAAGTCTCAGACACAGTCTTATGCAAATAATACTGCCAGCCAGAGACTGTAGTGCACTACTTCAAATACTACAAATGATATACACAGTAGTGCAACCAGCTCAGACACAAGGCAGGAAAGGCCAGCCACTCTATTCACCAGCTGTTGGGTGATCTCAAGATCATCCCTGCTACCCTGCGCTATATACAATCTATATGCCACCTCAACAAATACACCAATATAGCACCCCCCAGCCAATGACCAAACTATAAACACCCTCTACTCCAACCTGGATCGGCTCTCATTTTCTGCCAGTCCTCCTATCTGTGAGGGATTGGCCCTCTTATGCCTCCCCAGCCAATAATCATTACACCCTAGTCTTTCTAATATGCTCCCCCCTTCTGATACTTACAGTAGACACTCTGCCAATACCAATGTATCTTATAGTAGTAGTACACCATAAGCACCTAGTGCTTAGAGCACTATAATTGATCTCTCTCTCTCTTAGTAATTGGCACAGGTAACCCCTGGGTATTTTTTGCCTACCCATATCCATACCCAAGAATACCCATACCCTTAGCAATGGGTAGTGGGTTATTATGGGTACAGGTACAGGTACCTATGGGTTTAATGGGTATTGCTTTTACCTGTGACCCACAACAGGTATTGTTCTTACCCATGGGTTCAATGGGTATTGCTTTTACCTGCAACCCACAATGGGTATTGTTTTTACCTGCAACCCACAGCAGGTATAGGCATGATGATTTACATGAGGCCCTCAAGTTTTACCTTGGAGGTAGACTTGCTTTCGCTCGTCTAGAGGGGTATTCACCAGAGAGTACCCTAAAGATGGAGTAAGCCTTAAAAATTTCATGGTTCTAGGGCCCAGGTGTTGACATAGATACCACTTGTAGCTCTGGTCCTGCAAACATCACCTTACCTCAGGTGCACCCAGGTACACATCTGCCTTAGCTATATATGACATACACACAGAGGCAAGTGCACCTGGGCTTCCCAGGAGGCAGGATGGGGCTACCAGCAACTCCAATGCAAACAGCATCCTACCTCAGGTGCATCCAGGTACACATCTGCCTTAGGTATAGATGATATACATATAGAGGCAAGTGCATCTGGTCTTCCCAGGAGGCTGGATAGGGCTACCAGCAATCCCAGTGCAAACAGCATCCTACCTCAGGTGCACTCAGGTACACATCTGCCTTAGGCATAGATGACATACACACAGAGGCAAGTGTACCTGGGCTTCCCAGGAGGCAGGATGGGACTACCAGCAACCCCAATGCAGTCAGGGTCAGGATTGGCCAACCCAGTGACATGCATATGTAGGTGTCATATGCATTCACATATGACATGCATACACCACATGCACACATGAGGTGTCATATGCAGTCGTATACAGCCCATGTGCCTACTAATATCATTGATCCTTACATCATTGATGGCAGTGAGCACCCTCCCAAGTCCCACATACATGTAATCGTACCCCAAGTCATACTATGATTTAGGCAAAGAGGCATCTGAGGCCAAAAATAGTCTACCTTACATCGAAGCTGGCCTGAAAGCTAGAGAGTCTTATATTTCCAAGTATATGGAAAAAGACATACTGCTGATAAAATGACACCCTAAAGATTCTGGTATGGTTGTTGTGGCCAAACTAGAGGAGTATTGCAAAGCAAATGAGCTTGTGATTTCTCCGACCAATAAGAACCTTGGTGCATGTGTGGTCATCAGAGACTGGTTCATATGGCAATGTAAAGTACTACTCAAGGATAGAAACAACTATGAGCCGATAGATGCTTCAAAAGAGATAATACGCACTTTGACTACAAAGATAAAGGGGTTGTCTGTCTCATCTTGGATAGAGCACAACAACCTGCAGCTGGCCAAGTTCCTGCAGTCTAAAATCCCAGGTTCTGGTGAGGAGATATAGCTTCCAACATTCTATGGCATACCTAAGAACCATAAAATGCCTTGGAGAATGCGTCCAATCATCCTCTGTCACTCTGCAATTCAGAACCCAGTGGCCAAGTACATGTCAAAAATGCTCAAACTGTTTCTGGAGAGCAGACCCTATGTGTCAAGTACATGTACCGAGAACCATCCACTTGGCAATGCCGACCAAGTAACCATTCTATATCCACGACCAAGTGCCCACCCCGCATGCATAACACTTGGTACGCCAGTCTCAGCTAGGTATATCCGCCATCCACAACTCCTTGTCCTCACCCTTTGGTCCATCTCACCTTGGGACCTCCTGTCCTTGTATTATCCTCAGTCATGACTCCATTGTTTTATACTCGGCCACTCCCTATTGTCCTATCCTTGGCTACATTTCTATTATCCTATCCTTTATTGTTCTATGCCCGTTTGCATTCCTTCATTCTAATTTTATTCATTGTGGACAATAACCACATGCTCTGCATACCTTGTTGTCTCACATTCCTTATTCCACATGTCGCTTCTTAACCTATATAAGTAGGGCATGCAGTATATTTCCTCACTCTGGGTATCGACTAGGCTTAGGCCCTCCTACCTTCTTCCCCTCTGTTAAAGTCCTTGACTCGGGCTGGCATCACCAACATCCTCCCGAGTACCTGTCTGCTACAAATCGGTGGCATGCACAGCAAGTAGGGCACAATGCACGAGTACGTTGAAGCCAACGCCACTACTCTTGGCCTGCAGGACTTGGCTATAGTCTGCCCCATCCTTCGACAGCGCCCCTCGGTAGTACCAAAGTCCATCAGTACCCAAAGCTTGACACTATGTCCTGAAAGGGAGTAAGGATCTTGCTAAACAGCTTGCAGCACTCACCATCCCTCAGGGCAAGAAAATATACCTTGTTTCAGGTGACATTGTCACCTATTACCCATCTATCCCTAGAAAGAGTGCGGTCTGGATCACATGCAACTGGTGGAAGGCCTGGGCTAATGTTAGCCAAGGGGAGGTCGATACTGTGTGGAGAAGCACATTAATTGCAAACAGTGATCTTATTTTCAAGTTTCAGAACCAGATGCACATTCAAAAGAAAGGCCTCATGATGGGTGTCTCCTGTTCACCTGATATCGCGAACATATATGGTGCTTTTTTCAAAGAGCAATTCTTCCATGAACCGTGTTCGAACTGGCTGTTTTTTGCCAGATTCATTGATGGTTGTCTGGATGTTATTGCAGCATCCTTGCCTGAAGAAGTGTTGCATCATGCCTCAATGTTAGAGTATGAAAAAGTGGAACTTGAGTAGTTAGTCTCAGAATGGTCAATGCCATTCCTGGATTTATTGGTGTACATTAATCCTGCAATGAATCAGATCAAGCATATGCCTTACCGCAAGGGATTGAATCACAAGGAGCATATTCCATGGTCATCTCACCACCCAAAAGATGTCAAAAAGGGCACTTTCCTAGGCAAGATGTCATGTTTAGCTATCCTCAGTAGTAAAGAAAAACACTATCTGACCGCTGTTAAAGAGCTAGGCTCTCTATATATCACGCATGGGTATCCTATAGTGTTGGCAGGCTGACAGAGGGCATGTGTATGTTGTTTGACACCAAGCTGATGTAAGCAAGGTTGGCGCCGAACCTCAATTACATTAGCCAAAAAGCATATTAAATAAATTCTGAATTTTAAAATACAAAAATATATTGATTTTGAGTATAGTCACATGATGGGGGGCCACTGGGCTTAGATAATAATTTTGCTTACAAAGTGCTGACTAAAAACCCATGTCAAACCCACCTGTGGGTACGGGTTTGGCCCAGGTTAGAAATCCTAACCCTGACCCTTACCTGCGCTGCCCATATCTGCTACCTGCACAGGTTTCCAATACCCATGCCAATCACTACTCTCTCTCTCTCTCTCTCTCCCCTTACTCCTAAAATTACATAAAAATTAGAATAGGAATTAAATCAGAAAAATATTAGATAAACATGGAAATAAAACTAAACTAGCATAGAACTAATAGTTTAATATACTTAAACTCTGAATCCTGACAAGACACCTGACAAGACCTCCCTTAAATATTATCTTTGGACAGAGACCTAGATCAATATCAGTAGCATGATCCATACGACTATATGAAGTCATACTGATAATGCATTATTTTAATACTCTTGCAATAACTGGCTATATGATTCTCCAGAGTATAATTTCTTAATTGGGTTCTCTGTTAAAATAGTCTGTGCAGGTGCTTTTATTGTCTGACTGCATCTTGTCAGAGAACTTGTCTTGCCTTGGTTCACATAAAAATTTTGTCAGACTTCTTGGGTTCCAAAACAGCAGACTTCCTCCCCACAAACACAACCATCACAATCCTGGGAGCTGTTAGATTATCTAATCCCACATACTATTCATATCTCTAATTAACAACTTCTAAGATAAGACATTATACATACAGAGCTCTATGGAGTAGTATTGGCAATCTGATGACTAACTAGGGCTCTGACTCAACTTGTATAGACACACATGTCTTCACTCAAGGAGTCAACCTGAAAGGTTACTGTTGAGGAATAGGGAATGCTCCCTATTATTTTTAATCATTTTTTCGAGCCGAATCAACCTGCAGAATCCAAACCTCTCCTCAAGAAAATTTCCACTTAAATCAGCCATATCTTTGCAACAAAAAAATATTATAATGTTTTTGGCTGGCCAATTAAGAGTGAATTACCTCCAGTAATTAACTCTCAATTATCAAGGAGATTGAGCCTATGGATAATCCTAAAGACATCTATATTTTTGCCAATCAATGTGTGGACCCACAATGTACAACAACTATGGAGCCATTACCTAAATCTACGAAAGTGGCTCCAAACTCCTGGCTCAAGTTCTCAGTCTACAATGTACAACAAATTCCTTGACTTATATAATACTAATTACATGAACGGTCAGTCCAGAAGCATGACTTACATAATATTAATATTTCGTGACATGACCAGTCACGGGAGTACCAGTCATGGGAATATTATATTTCTTATTGTAAAAGTAGTGACAATGGTGACACGATGACTCCACAGGCTTCTAAGGCATTCTAATACCTTCTGAACACCTCCACAAGCTTCATGAAGGAATTGCCTTATCAGTAGATTACATAATTAGCTTAGAATTAGTATAAAAGAAGCTAGTTATGTAGCATAAAAAACAATCATTTTCACCCATATTAATCAACAGGATTAAATAAGTGCCAGCAGCACTCTCATAAGTGGACCGAAGTCTGCTTAGGTAACTGGTCCAAAGACCGGAAGCCACCCTCAACAATGGGTCTGAAGATCTGTTGAATAGGTTTATTCCAAAGAGTAAACCTGTTACGATGATGATAAAGACATAATCGTATATTATTATAATCTCCCAATGGCGAGGTTATTGGCGAGGTTCGGAGTTGGGGTTGGCTTCAATGTGCTTGCGTTGCACCCACTTGGATCGCACAGTCCCCAAATTTTGTAATAGCAAAGAGAGACGGAAGTGAACAGAAGAACTTAGTCAAAATCAGGATTGATTTTCTGACTGAAGACTGAACTAATAGTACAAGGCCTTTTATACTACTTTCTAATCTATTAGGAGTCAAATAGATTCCTATAATGGAATGAGAAAGCCGAGGAACATGAAAAGCGAGAAACAGAAATACTACGTCCCAATAATGATCTCCTCCGTGACATTGTTGAGTGACGTGTCACTCAGATTCCCAACAAAGTTACCCTAAGGACATAATAGCAGATTCAGATATAAAGGAGTGAACGGAATTGCAAACAGATGAACAGGAAATGAAACGAAATGAAAGATATTAAATGTAAATGAGTTCGGAATGGAAAAGCGAGCATGTGGAATGTTGTTATGGCCCATGCAGCCAAACAAACCCACATTAAACCCCACAACCACCCGCACCGTTTCCGGGACCTTTCCGATCGACCAAAGCCCGAACAACCGATTTCCAAATGTCCAAAATACATTCCGAGGTCCCGCGATTCCGACCCTCCGTAGACCGCGAATCCGACCCTCCAAAGACTCCGAAAATCAAGGTTCCGTTACGATTGATAACCAACGTGCAGGACTATCGCGTACCTCACTCCCTTGTTCTCCCTTATATTGACCCCTTGTACTCCCTTTTCCCCTTGTTTTATGACCGTCAAAGATAGTACAAGGATAGTCACATGTATATAGTCTTCCAGTCGACTAGACTGTTCGCTAGTACGAATATCGATTTAGTCTCCCACCAGTTTCCGATTCATTTCCGGTAAACTCCCGCCTCCTTTCCGAAATTAGGGACAGACGATCGAGGAGGGCGCAACACATAAGTTGAAGCCAAGTCCCTTTGACCTCGAACACCCCAGTGACTGGATTGAACTATTCCGCGACCTACCCTAAGTTCCCGGTGCCTCCGTCCCCGTCCGTAGTCCGTCCAACTTCCGCCTCGGTCCTCGGCCCCGTTACGGACCTTCACACTAACCCGGATAACCCCTTCGGAAGCACTAGCTAGCGCCTGACACGCGGACTTAACAAATGTGACGTAAATGAGTGGAGTGATTTGACAGGAGCACGTGATGCCAAGACGGATACACGAGGTGCATATAGTCCGTGGGCTGAGGGCGTAATGTTGAATAGCAAGTGAGAGCGGAGTTGGGCTGAGTGGGATGAATTGAATAGTCGGCTTGCTGGTGTACGGTTCCTGACAAAACCTTAACCTTGCTACCGAAGTGGCAGGCTACCTCTTTAAAAGAATTAAATCAGATAAAAAATAGAAAAGTGGAAATAAACCTAAACCAGTCTAGAACTAATAGTTTAACACTCTTAAACTATTAATTCTATACGTAACGAACGAGATGCCTGACAAGACCCCCCTTAAATATTCTCTTCGGACAAATGACCCGGATCAGAATCAATAAAGACACTTTGCACAGCTACAAGAGATTTCATTAATTCTTTATTGCAATACTCTTGTGATAACAGACTAAGTGAATCTCCGAAGCATAATTTCTTAATTGGGTTCTCCGTTAAAATAGCCTGTGCAGGTGTATTTTGTTGTCCTCCTGTATCTTGTCGGAGAACTTGACTTGCCTTGGTTCTCACCAAAGTTTTGTCACAGCTTCTTGGGGGCCCAAAACAGTTACCCATGTGGACTAGATGGTGTAGTGGTTAACACCACCATGTTTACTATTCCTATCAATTTTCAACAAATGTAATAAACTCTTTTCAAAATTCAATTTATATCTACAATTCATAAAATGAATTAATATATTAAAAGGTGTGTCTTGTTTTACATGATGACTTGCGGGGAAAAACATGAAGTTGATCTCAATATCATGTTCCCTGTGGACTAAGTCGCAGGTATTGTGCCGGCCAGATCCTGTTGTTCTGCAGGGCCTGGATGATGACGGCTCCATTGTGGAGGGCAATCAGGGCAGATCTAGCAGTTTGATGGGTTTCCAGCAGCGTTAGTGCTAGAATCACGCCCACAATTTCTTCTTCAAAGACTGTGCCTAGCTGGTACCGAAGGGCCTGCCCATCTTGAAGGATGACCGTGCCGCACCGATGCTGCTTTTGAGTCCTGATCCATCTGAGAAGATTTGGATGTCGTCCATCCTCGTCCTCAAAGTACTGGCTGCTGCTGGCTTGCTGTTTGAAATGTGTGCGGTAAATTGAGGGCGCCAGCTGGGGTGGTGTCTGGTCGAGTCCACTGTCTCTATGGTGTCTGGACAAATCTTGTACCACCAGAGGAGATTGTGGATTGCAGAGGGATGAGATCGGAGACGTCTCCTTGAGCTATATTTCACTGCTTTATAGAGCGAGTGGGGTCTGGGCAGTGTCGCTAGTCTGAGCGCCTCACGATGACAGGTGTCGTCCAGGCAAATCTGGGTTGGTGGGATCCAGGAGTGAAGCTCTACGACGTCAGTGGCCGTCGATATGAAGGCCCCTTTGATCCGTTTGCATCCCAGCCTCTGAACCTTATCCATGATTTTGGTGTGTCCTAATGAGCCGGTCCGCCTTCCTGTGTTGGGGTTCTTGTGCACCAGGGTGTACCATACTGGGGGGGCGTATTCGAGCTTGGGGAGCACCATAGATATATAGAGGCGCAGGACATGCTGTTCGGGGAGGCTGAAGGAAGGCCGTGTGAGCCATTTAACGGCAAGGAGGAGGCTTTCTGCTTTTTGAGCCGCCTGCTGGATATGTTGATATCAACGTAGTTCCTGGTCAATCTGTATGCCCAAGAGCTGTGCCTCGCTGACACATTCAATGATTAGGCGGGTTTGTCTGTGCACAAAGTTAGCCTGCGCTAAATGTTTGCGCCACGTGAGCCTTAGGCATTGGAAATTAAAGATTTTGGCTTGGGAATTGTGGGCCGCAGACCAGGCCGATTGCTTGTTCAGCATATCGTTGAGCATCTTCACATTCTTCAAAGGTGTTGGCTATGGCCATGAAGAAATTGTCATCCACGTAGGCACCGCCGTCTTCGTCGCCTCCTTGAGGGATGGCCACCAGGCCGTAGCTGCAGATGAAGTAGAGGATCATTGAGGCTGTTTCCCCTTGACCAATACCGTTGTCAATGTCAATGGGCAGTGAGGTGAAGTTGTCCAAACTCAGCGTGGTTTTCCTATCCTTAAGCATAGCCTCAAAGAATGATACAATTTCATACGGGTATCCTAGTCTAGCCATGTTCTTGAGCAGCGGGCCCATTACTGCATTGGGAAAGGCATTTGCTATGTCCAGAAAGATTATGGTTGCCGCCTTCCGCTTGCGCCATGCTTCGTTGACCCGGTGAGTCAGATAGAGGAGTGAGTCGACGGTCGTCCTATTAGGTAGACCCCCGAAGTGGCGGGGTGGGAGCAGGTTGTGTCTGACTGTGAGGTACACTGTGATGTCAGTCATTACCCCTGAGATTACCTATCCCATTGTATCATAGATTGCAATCGGACGATAGGCCTTGGCTATAGTGTAGTCGGGTTTGCCTGGGTTCTGGAACACAATGGTCTTCCAGAAGCGCCACCTTTTGAGGAAGTATCTGATGAGATTATGAGCAATTTGCAGTAGGTTCGAAGAATTTGTAGGCAGGCTATTTAATTTATCTCCTCAGTATAGTCAATAACTGAGGAGGGAGGCTTGCGCGGGTCGTGTTTCACCTGCATATACCTTGCAACCGGCCCTTGACCCTATCGAAGGTTTGAGCCAGGCTGCCGGTTCCAAATCCAGGGAGCCGGCCACGCTAGGCACGTCGTGCGTGGACAAGCGCCCGTAAGTAGCGTACATAGTAAAACATGAATAGCTCCCTCAATAATGAGGGTAAAAATACAAATAAAATTGTGAAAAATCAAGAGTTCAAAGGCGCACAGAATGATACCGAAATCGATATGATATTACAATATATTGAGATTGCTCTCTCAGGGGTGAGATGCAAGTTTGCACCCAACAGTATCCAGTAGTGAGGACTGCTGAGAGGCAGGAATGAAGCAGGGGTGTGAGGAGAGCCTCGCATTCTTTCAAGATCACGATGCCATCCTCTCCTGGGGCCTTGAAAGGGCTGACTTTGTTGATTCGGCGGGAGACTTGATGTAGCGTCGGTTCAGAGAATTTGAGCGTCAGAAGGTAGGGGTCAGAGTCTTCGGGTAGTTTGGGGAGGTGGTGCGGGCGAGGTGGAAAGAACAGGTCCGTGAATAAGGCTGCCTTGTCGGCGTCCATGTCTACTTCTGAAACAATTTGACACTTGGCCCCCATCTTGAAGAGGTGTAATACATAAAATAAAATACTTATAAAAAGTGAAAGTTAAAGTGTGAATATAGGAAATAGTTTTATACATGCATCGACAGTACGGGCGACGGGAACAGAACGGCAACCACGGCCATAACGGCGGCCCAACGACGGCCACGAGGACACATACGGCCGCATACGGAAACGCAGAAATGCGGCGGGATACGGAAATGTCGCGCGAATAATGCGCGTATCGGGTGGAATGTCGTCGCAATAGAGAAGTGAGTACGCAAATATAAGGCAATTTACAAAAATAAAACCGATGCCTTTATTTTCCAACAATGCTCACATTGACATTTTCAGTCATGAAACGGAAGAATTCCTGATATCTTGTAGTTCCACTCCACTATGACAAACAACAAGGAAAGATGGAAGTTATACTTATTGTGGAAACGCTTCGTGAGTCTATGTCAAGGAGCCATAGAATCTCGGCTGGGGCCAGAAATCTAGGTCCGAAGAAGAATATGTGATCCATTGAACAGATTCTGGGCAAGTCAGACTACATCAAGGTCCGACCGAACTGCCGCATAGTACCGAGAAATAGAACAATATAAAGTACATTAATACCAGATGGTAAATATCTTCCCCAGAATTTATATGATCAATTGAATAGACTCCGTCAACGTCAGACCCCATAAAAACGTCCGACCGAACTGTCGTATAGCACCAAGATATACAACAATGTAAAGTACATGATATCAGAGGGTAATTTTTTTGCCTCTGATAGGATAGGATGGGCTGTGTTAATACATGCGGAGACAATTTACTGCACAAGGACTGAAAATAGAAAGGAAGCTAGATTTTCAAGGCAAATGACTTGTATAAGCACACGGATCCATCCGTGAAGGATAATGGAAGACTGGCGAGTTGGGGAGAGATGGTGACAAAAAAAGAGACTGGTCCTGGGTATAAGAGCCCGATAGATCCTCCTGCATAAGAGTATCAGATCATCCTTGTCACCATCCCTCACAATCAGGACTGACTGCTTTGTCCACACGTTCTCCCTATGATGGGTAACCCCTGTGGCTGGGCATACTGAGTTTAAGTTTGTGAGGGTCGCTGGTGGAGGGACCCTCGTATCGAAACCGTCCGTCAATTGACGGAGGCG
>QLPI01004672.1:0-20488 GCA_003314275.1 Chroogomphus rutilus | reverse complement strand
ACGGTGACAGCGCAAAAAATTTCATTGTTGAAAAAAAAATTTTGAAAAAAAATTGTATTCTGCTATAGAAGATGGCAATTTTTTTGGAAAAAAATGATTGTGCTACACTATACAATATGAGCCTTGTCCAACTCAGCTAGAATAGTATCTAGCAAGGTAGGGTGACCTCAGGTACTTCCGACTGGCCTAAGCTGCTTGACTACCTATAAGGCCTTTCTGACATGCATCCATAAACCGTTGTCAGGGGAACCCCCGATAATGAATCCTGACCGACACTGCCCTACCTGCACTTCATACCCACCAACCGAGACCCGTTCGGTCCACTCACAGCGGTGCCAAACGGATTGCATACCAAACAATTGTCACCATTGGCGGTCACCCTTCAGAAGTGCCAACCATAACTATCGGCCTTCCTTTTGTCGTTCACTCCTGGTGTCAAGACCCTGGCAGAACTTCCTGGTTGGTACAGAGAATGATGCCTGGTATGGAGCGGAGCACCATAGCGATGGTGCTTATATACAGTAGTTAGTCGGCGAAGGGTTCCCTAGAGTTTTCTCTTTGGATCCCCCTTCGCCAGGTAGGCTAGTCACTATGTATTAGGTACCATACTAAAACTTTGGATCCCCCTTCGCCAGTGCGCCACCCGAGGGTAGAATGCCTGCTTAGGTTGCCCTTACAGTTACATGCATATTTATACTAGTATGTATTTCAAATTCCAGTAGGGCTTAGTGACCGAGAACAAGGGAAGACACAAATGGGGAAAGGGTCTCTGATTGAAAGAACAAGGAAGTGAAAGTACAAGGGGCTTGAGTGAACTTTGTGACCAAGCTGCTACAGGATCTGAACAGGATCTTGGGCAGGGTCTTGATATACTTCCATTTCAGGAAATGGTGAGCAGAGTTGAGTCGATCGGCAAGATAATGGAATGGAAATTAAAGGTGTTTAGTAATAAAGGTCGGACAAGGTTTCAACTAGTGAATAGAGGGTGCATTGTCTGGTCGGAGGGCTGAAGATTGGCAGCAGAGGTTGTATAGACTGAGGGAAGTGGACGAATGGAATTGGCTGAAGGTAAAGGTGCATCCATGTGGTTCAAGTAGGGTTGTCCTAAAAAGGAAACACATCCATATGATTCAAACTGGAGATGAGAATGGCTGTGATCCCAGCAAGGTCATGACAATCGGCACTTCTTCTCTGCCTCTCACACAGAAGTACTGGGTCCCTCCATGGGCAAACTCATAGAAGGAACATTTTCACTAACCATGGGATTTACACAAGCTAGTAGAGAGGTGGCATCTAACATGAAGGAAACACTGCTCAATGAAACAGGACTACCACCTTTGCTGGTAGTTTTCCAGAAGACATTCCCATCCTCAGTAGTCACATGGATAGTAGCATCCTTCTGATGCTGTTCTTCCTCCTCCTCCTTCTCCTGCTCTATGGCCTTTTGGAGTTCTTTGTCCAACATTTGCACCAAGGCCAACCACTCCTCCTCTGCTAGCTGCTCCTCCTCCACCTTCCACTCCTCCTCTGCCTTCTGCTTCTCCTCTGCTTCTTCTTTCTCCACTCTTCCACCATTCTTAGCTCCTCCACCACCTGTTAGGATTCGGTAACGCCGAAATATCGGTCAAGTCCTGCAAACCGTTCTGGAGTAGCTAGGCTTCAACGTGCTCGTGCATTGCGCCCTGCTATTCCGTGCATGCCACTAATTTGGGTGGTGGGAGGAGCCTCGTGAGGATGCCGAGGGTGTCGGCTCGAGCGAAGGACTTTAGAAGTAGGAAACGGACAAGGGGGTGCGAACCAATTAATATTCTGAGTGAGGAACTATCTACATACATTCCGCTACTTATATAGTTAAGAAGCAAGATGTGGAACAGGGTGGCATAAGGAATGGAAACAATAAGGTATGAGGAAACCACATGGAGGCATTGTCCACAGTGATCAGAAATAGAATAAGGAATGTAAGCGGATTAGAATAATAGAGTATGGCTGAGAATAAGATAATGAAGTGGTGGGCGAAAATAGAACAGTAGAGGGCGACCTAAGATAAAACAATGGCAGTGGCCAGGACAATGAGTGGTCGTCATGTTGTTCGGGGAAAACGGGTCAAGGAGTGGATAGGGGGTGAAGGAACAATGGAGGGGATAGGACGAAAGAAGTGGTCCAGACAATGTACCGGATGTACCGAGCCGAGGCCGCATGGCAAGGGCCAATTGGTCGGTATTTCCGAGTGAGTCAGTACTCGGTGTTGCGGACTTGACACCACCTTCCACTCCTCTTCCACCTTTCAAACCTCCTCCTCCTCCTTCTCTCTCTCTTCTCTCATTCTGCCACATATGCTCTGCAAACTCTGCTTCAATGGCTCAGATCTTCTCCGTGTATTCCACATTGAGGTCTTGTTCAATGCTTGACATTGGGGAAAAGAAAGACTCCTCGAGGAGGAGAACCCACCCCTTTTATAGGCTATGGATTATGGGTGCTCCAGAAAATGCCTATTTGATGCCCCAAATGCCTTATAAACTTCCCATGCCCACTCCTGCTTTAATCACCATAATAATAAGCACTGGACCTCAAGGGCTCAGTTCTAATAGGGGGTACTATTATGGTCCATGCCCCCTAAATCAATCTAACTCAGTTATGTGACTACCCCAACTGTTTCCGATGACTTTCCAGTTATGCTATTGAAAAGATAATCCCCCACCCACCCATCCATGATTCTGTAGTCCTGAAAACCTGCAGTTCCACAATCCCAAAGTTCCACAATCCCAAAGTTCTACAATCCCAAAGTTCTAAAGTAGTAGACAAACGGTTTCTGCTAAGGTCACATGACTCAAATGTCACATCCACCATTTTGCACAAGGATCTGGCAACATTGACAAAATAATGATTCTGAGACCACAGATCAATGGCATAGAACTATATATACATACTCTTGGTTTTACTTTTTGAAAAAAATCACTACAGTATAGTAGACTTCCTTGATACAGGATACATCCTTGATACAAATTGATTTTCCAAGGTCTATTCTCATTCCAGTGATACAGTGTTTTTCACAAAGAATCTACTATATATAAGCAACATTTAAGCCAAACCACATAAGGGAGGGAGAAGAATTGCATTCAGGAAGAATTTATCTTCATCTAAATTTACTCAATTTTGATACATATAATCTTAAATCAGTAATTGCTCACTTTTTCTGAGAGGTTGTGTCATAAGGTGTTCACATTAGGGAAGCTATTCATCTTCTATTGCTAATTACAAAAACTCCAAGTGGGATTTGACCTAAATTGATCTTAATCTGACCACAAAGATATTGGGGCTACCAAAGTGTGATATGCATGCTAATAATATAAAGAAATGGATGACCAATCACACCGGGCTGCAAATTCCACACACGGAGAATTAGGTGTCACACTTGTATCAAGGACCCCTATGTGTGACAATTTGACCTGTTGCACAAAAGAATTTACTCTGCTACAACAACAGCTTTTTTGCCCCCATAATATAGAGCAAAGATGTTCTCAAGACACTTCTTAACTGTTATATAATTTTTTTTAAATTTAATCTACACAATTTTGTGCTAAAATTGAGCTTGACTGAAATCTGTATCAAGGAAGTCTACTATACTGTATTGCAAATGTAGTATATCAAAACTTTCAAACATCTTCCTAATATTCATAATCACAGTTTTAAGCAGTCTGACACTGTCAAAAAAAATTTGGTCACAAAATTTTTGCGCTGACATAATCACCTATATAAGGAAATGTTCCATATATAGAAGGACATTCTCATGGATAAGGTGGAGGACATATTCCACTAAGGTCACGTGACTCAAGTGTCATATCCATCATTTTGCACAAGGATCTGGCAACATGCCAGATACTATTTTAGCTCAGTTGGACAAGGCAGCTGATATTATATAGTGTAGCTCAATCATTATTTCCAAAAAAAATTGCCATCCTCTGTAGCGTAGCAGAATACAATTTTTTTCAACAATGAAAAATTTTGCACTTGTGACCGTGACTGTCACATCACATGACCTTAGTGTGAAACTGTTTGTCCGCTACCTCACAATCCCATAATCTTATGATCCCACTTTCCATGGTGGGTGCCTTTGGGGTTGAGTACCTCGTTTCCCTTATTCTTTCATTTTCTATTTACCCCTTGTATTTGCCTCTTCCCTTGTCTTTTGACTGGATGGTAGATTGTCAAGTACATGTACCAAGTATCCAGTAACTTGGCAGTGCCTATCGAGCGATCAGTCTATGTCTATGCACAAGTGACCAAGCCGCTTACAAGTCACTTGGTACCTCGGTCTTGGCTCGGCACATCCACCATCCACACTCCTGACCCCCAACCCTCATTCACCCCTTCCTCATTCATCATCCATTAATCCCACCCCATCTACTCCTCACCCCTGTGCCCATCTACTTTTGGACATTTAATCCTTGTTTTATCCTCGGCCATGACCCCATTGTTTTATAGTTATTCACTTCCTATTGTCCTATTCTTGCCCACATTTCTATTATTCTATTTTCATTGTTCTGTCTTCATTTACATTCCTCCATTCTATTCTTGATCATTGTGGACAATACCCCCACATGCTCTGCATATCTTATGGCTCTTCATTTCTTATTCCACATCCCGCCTCTTAACCTATATAAGTAGCGCATGGATGTACATACTTCCTCATTCTGGGTATCAACTAGGCTTAGGCCCCTTTACCTTTCTGTCCCTGTTAAGTCCTCTACTCAGGCCGATGTTTTTAGCACTCTCCCGAGTTCTTCTTCTGTTCTAAATTGGTGGCATGCATGGAGAGAGTAGGGTGCAATGTACGAGCACATTGGAGCCAAAGCCACTACTACCGGCCTGCAGGACTTGGTCGATCTCTGCCCGCACCTTTGACATTACCAAATCCTGACATAGATAGTACAAGGTAGACCACAGATGGATATAAACCCCCAGTCAACTGGACTGTTTGCTAGTTTGAATATCAACTTAATTTACATCTGTTACATACCATTGCAATGGTTGGTGAATACATGTAACAAATTGCTGTTTAAATAGTGCCCATAGACTAATGCCAGATAACCTGGCATAGTGGCCTTTTGGCCCAGTTGGAAGAACACATTACTATGGGAATTTGTTGCCTTTCACAGTATGCCAGGTTGACCAAAGGTCAGCGGTTCAAATCCCTGTGTGCGCAATAATTTAGAGGGTTGTTGCAATCACTTGGACCCCAGGAACCCTGGCTTACATGATGGTCCATGACATCATGGGGGTCTGCTATGTCAAATAGTAATTAGAGTGCTTGGGGGGAGCCACAGACAGGCCTGAGAAACCTGTTAAGATATCATCACTGTGGCACCTCGAGGGCTCGGTACCTAAGGGGAAGGTACTGTTACATACCATTGCAATGGTTGGTGAATACATATAACAAATTGCTGTTTAAATAGTGCCCACAGACTAATGCCAGATAACCTGGCATAGTGGCCTTTTGGCCCAGTTGGAAGAACACATTACTGTGGGAATTTGTTGCCTTTCACAACATCTTAGTTTCTTAACTTAGTTCCTAGCCTAATTCCAACTCAGTGTCTGCACTTGCATTCTCTGCCTTTCCACAAATTAGGGACAGATGATTGAGGAGGGTGCAACACATAAGTTGAAGCCAAGTTGTTAAGGTCTGAGTTCGCGCTAGGTCCAAGATGATGTAAGTCGGTCCGAGTCGGGTGTTTGGAGTCGTAAGGACTTGGCTTCAACTTGTATGTTACGCCCTCCTCGATCGTCAGTTCTTTATTTCGGAGGTTCGGAGAAGATAAGTTCAGAGTTCAGAGGGTGAGTGGGAATACTAAGTCGATATTCGAACTAAGGTATAGTACAGAAGTCTGGAGGTATTTATACATAGCAGTCCTTATTGTAACTAATTAGGAATGGTCAAGAGAACAATAAGGTGAACAAAAACGGGTTATAAGAGAAATATACATCTGGCATTACAATAAGACTATTGTTCGACGAGAAAGGAAAGATGTCCGAGGTCCGATGTCAACGATGCTGGTCAGACTTGGAGGTACCAAGGGAGGTTCGGACTTGGTTTGGAGTAGGATTCTTTGTAGCACCCTATGTCGGATATCCCAGATATCGGAGTTATATCACAGATATAACACAAGTTCCTCTGACTGTGAACACCTGTAATGGCTAGTCATCCAAGTTCTCATTGCAAGCCGACCACCAGTCTAAGTCCTGGCACTTCGTCATCCACCTTCTATCACTTCCATCCTTTACAACAATCCGACCCTCGACCCACAACCTACTATCATCTACAGAATCTCCTTGTCAAGTATACATACCAAGTGTCCGATAATTCAGCAATGCTGACCAGACAGCCAGACTACATCCACGTACAGGTGCCCACGCCGCATACAAGTCACTTGGTATGCCGGTCTCAGCTTGGCACATCCATCATCTACATTCCTTGTCCTTATCCCTCATCTGCTCTGCCCCTTTCACCATCCTTCAATCCTACCCTGTCCACTCCTTATTCCTTGACCCGCCTCACCTCGGGACATCCTATCCTTGTTTTATCCTCGGCCACAAGCCCTATTGTTTTATAGTCGGGCACTCCCTATTGTTCTATCCTTGGCCACATTCCTATTATTCTATTTCCATTGTCCTATCCCCGTTCACATTCCTTCATTCTAATTTTACTCATTGTGGACAATACCCCCACATGCTTTGCATACCTTATTGTCCCACATTCCTTATTCCACATGTCGCTTCTTAACCTATATAAGTAGGACATGTATGTACGTACTTCCTCATTCCGGATATTGACTAGGCTTAGGCCCCGTACCTTCTCTTTCCTCTGCAAAGTCCTCTACTTGGGCTGGCACTTTTGGCACTCTCCGAGTATCTCCTCTGTTCCAAATTGGTGGCACACATGGAAAGTAGGACGCAACGCACGAGTACATTGAAGCCAAAGCCACTACTTTCGGCCTGTAGGACTTAGCCACTCCCTACCCGCATCTTCAGCATTACTGAAGCCTGACAGTATACCCAGAATCAAACTACTTCCCGTGCCAACATTTCTTACAAATATGGTCCCAGAAAACACCTTTTGTTAGATCTGCGTGTCAGTGCTTAGCTAGAGACTTCCGGGAGGATGTTTGGAGGGTTCCGAAGGGTTTCCAAAGGGGGGGGATCGTATTCTGAGGGCAAGGGAACTAAGGGTCGGACTCGGGATCGGAATCGGAACGGGGTGGAAGTCGGGAACACCGTGGGTCTTGGGACTGTTCACGGTACAGGGGAATACAAGTGGTTCGAGGTCGCAGGGACTTGGCTTCAACTTATGTGTTGCACCCTCCTCGATCATCTGTCCCTAATTTCGGAGAGTCGGAAAGTTTACCGGAACTCAATCGGAAACTACGACGCAGAATTAAGTCGATATTCATACTGGCAAATAGTCCAGTCGACTGGTGACTTATATACATGTATCTACTCTTGTACTATCTTTTACTGAGTAAAGACAAGGGGGGGAAAAGAGTACAAGGGGCAATATAAAACGAAGAACAAGGAGTGAGGTACGCGATGATCCTGCGCATCATCTATCAAAGGAGCGGAACCTTGATTTCGGAATCTTCAGAGGTTCGGAAACACGGAACCTCAGAGTGGTGCATCGGAAATCCGGAAATCGGTTATTCAGTCTTTGAGCGATCAGAAAGGTCCCGGAAACGGTGCAGGTGGTTGTGGGGTTTAATGTGGGTTTATTTGGCAGCATGGGCCATAACACCTTTATAATAACCTTTCTATCTTCTTATTCGGAACCGGGTTCCCCGGTAACCCCTTCTAACTGCTTAAATTCAGGATCTGCTCACAGTTTCATCGGATCATCTTACTCCTAGAAATATAAAATCCTAGTACCTCTACTAACTCAGTTCTGTATTAAATCCGCGTGTCGGTGCTTAGCTAGAGGCTTCCAGAGGTTCCAAATGATTTCCAAGGGGGAGTTCATACTCCGGAGGCGGAGGGACTAAAGGTCGTGGGTTCGTGATCAGAATCGGAAAGGGGCGGAAGGACGGGAAGCCCCGAGGGGTCTAAGACTGTTCACAGTATAGGGTGGTTCAAGTGGTTCGAGGTCGCAGGGACTCAGCTTCAACTTATGTGTTGCGCCCTCCTCGATTGAAGAACAAGGGAGTGAGGTATGTGATGATCCTGTATGTCGTTTATCAAAGGAGCAGAACCTTAGCTTTGGAATCTTCGGAGGTTTGGGAACGTGGAACCTCGGGTTGATACAATGGAATTCGGAAAGCGGTTGTTCAGGCTTTGAGTGGTCAGAAAGGTCCCATAAACGGTGCGGGTGGTTGTGGGGATTAATGTGGGTTTATTGGTGGCATGGCCAATAACATTCTGTTCAACTTTCTAATGACACTACCAGTTCAGTCATTACCAAATCCACAGAATTGACTACTAGTTGTCCGACAAGACAAATCCACACCCAGCATTTTTGGCCAAGTATCAGTATAGATTTGGAAACCACCCACTTCAAAAGAATTTTAGTCCTCCCTACCAACCTTGAGGCAATGCCCCATCCTTGGCATCCTATTCGGCATGCTTGATCAATCAGCATCAGCTCACAGTTTATTTGAAAAAATTCCCCTTTATGATTATGCTCCTTCTTAGAACCCTTCTTGTTCTAGTACTGCTCACTAACTGCATAGACATGTTCACTAGATCTTCCATCCAGACAATCTCCATCCACCCATCTGTCTGTCACATTACTAGATCCGTCGGTCAGCAATATTCAGTCACAACTCGCTCACCCACTATAATCTGTTGATTAACAGGGTATTGGGCAGTATTATATTCCATCAAGCCACTAATGCCTTTAGGTATGTCCCGATGGCCTTGGTTCAGTTGGCACTTGCCACTGCCCCAAAAGCCTTACCAGGATCCTGTTCCATCGCTGGAAGCTTTGCCAATAGCCCTAGTCAATGCAACTGCCTTACACATGCTTGTATACCAGAATGGCTGGCAAGTTTTTTAGCTGGGACCTCTCGGTCAGCAGCGCCATTTGGCACATTCAGCCAAGGTCTCTTCCATCTGTCCCCATCCATTCTTGTTTCATCAGTTCCATATATTTGCATTATATGCTCTCACCATACTTTTCCATTCTCCTCGGCTAGAAGCTGTCACCTTTATTAGACAATGGGATGTCTACCTAAAAGGGGGGGTGGCAACTAGCTAGAAACCATTCGAACTATGCAATCTCCCCTCCCAAAGACACCCCTCTCTCAAAAACCCTTTCCTTTTACACCTCTCCACCTTCCATCCCGACCTTAATTCCCATCCATCCTGACCCCATACCATCCCGACACTCTATTCCTGACCTTACAATCACACACCCCTCTCCCAAAAACCCTTTCCTTTTATGCCTCTCTACCTTCCGTCCCAACCTTAATACCCATCCATCCTGACCCCATACCATCCCAACACTCTATTCTCGACCTTACAATCACACCCACTCCTCTCAATCCATCTGCCAACCTCTCTTCCCTGCCGTTTATCACGACCGAATCTGCTGAACACCTCAGCCCATATGTTATGGCCCATGCCCCCAATAAACCCACATTAATCTCCACTACCACCCACACCCTTTCTGGGACCTGTCTGACCATTTTAAGCCTGAACAATTGCTTTCTGCAAATTCCGTTGTATCAACCCGAAGTTCTGTAATCCCGAGCCTCCGAGATTCCAAGACCAAGGTTCTGCTCTTTTGATAAACGATGTGCAGGATCATCGCATACCTCACTCCCTTGTTCTTTGTTCTGTATTAGCCCCTTGTACTCTTCCCTCCCCTTGTCTTTACTCGGCAAAAGTTAGTACAAGGTGTCAAGTCTGCAACACCGAGTACTGGCTCACTCAGTAATACCGACCAACTGGCCCTTGCCCACATCATCTTGCACTACCATGCGGCCTTGGCTTGGTACACCCGGTACATCATCTGGACCACTCCTCTCGTCCTATCCTCTTCATTGTTCCTTCACCCCCTATCCATTCCTTGACTCGCTCCCCCTGAAACATATTACTACTTCATTACTGTTCAGTCATGGCCCTATTGTTTTATCTCCAGTCATCATTGTTCTATTTCCTCCTCCACTCCCTCATTATCTTGTTGTCAGCCATCTTCTATTATTCTAATCTCGCTTACATTCCTTATTCTATTCTTGATCACTGTGGACAATGCCTCCATGAGGTTTCTTCATACCTTATTGTTTTCCATTCCTTACACCACCCTGTTCCACATCTTGCTTCTTAACTATATAAGTAGCGGGATGTATGTAGATAGTTCCTTACTCAGAATATCAAATCGGTTCACACCCCTTTGTCCATTCCCCATCTCTAAAGTCCTTCGCTCGAGCCGATGCCCTCTGCATCCTCACGAGACTCCTCCTGGTCCAAACCAGTGGCATGCATGGAACAGCAGGGCGCAACGCACGAGCACATTGAAGCCTAGCCACTCTGAAACGGTTTGTAGGACTTAACCGATTATCTCGGCGTCACCGAATCCTAACACAAGGACTAGATACATATATATAAGACACCAGTCGACTGGACTATTTGCCAGTACAAATATTGACTTAATTCTGCATTGTAGTTTCCGATTCAGTTCCAGTAAACTTTCCAACTTTCTGAAATTAGGGACAGATGATCGAGGAGGGCGCAACACATAAGTTGAAGCCAAGTCCCTGCGACCTCGAACCACTCCAACAACTAGTCAAACGACCTAATACCACAAACAGTCCCAAGCCCCCGGTGATTCCTATCTTTCTGCCTTTTCCGTTTCCATCCGTGAACCCAAAACCTCTAGTCCCTCCGACTCCAGAGTACAAACCCCCCCTCAGAAACCACTCGGAACCTCCAGAACCCCTCCGGAAGTATCTAGCTAAGCACCTGACATGCGGATTTAACAGTATATTTGTACTCACACTCCTGATCGTCATGAGCTCGAGACCCATCACATGTTCGCAAGCCCTACAGACAATCACCCAGGCATCTGCCTGCCATGCATCTGTCCCCCAAGAACTGTCCACCCCTGGACCCAGAATCCAGATGCTTCAGACCCCAGCACACCCTCCGGAACCTTCATCCAACTCTGGATTCTTGAGCACAGATCTACACCCACGTTCGAATATGACCAATCCGTTCCTTGTGAACCACCTCCCAGCGACTCAGCAATCATCGCCCTCAGAGATGCCATCCAGTTCAGGAACATCCTCAGCAGTGCCATCAACTTCAGGACCACCATTGGCACCACCCCCTTTGGCATCTCCCCCCTATGCACCACCACCCGTGGCACCTCTGTTTGTTGCACCACCGCCTGTGGCACCTCTGCCCATTGCACCATCACTCATTGCACCACCACCTGTCACACCTCTGCCTGCTGCACCACCCCCTGTCGTCCAGCCCCATGTTGCACCACCCGCCGCAGCACCGCCACCTCCTGCACATCCAGGAGGGGCCCCCACCTTAGGACCCAACAATGTGCCTGACCTCACTCAGGCCCTCATTATGCTGGCAAACAACTTGACCAGCCCCAGAAGATCAGCCCCCCGTGCCGCCAAGGTCTGGGATCCAGATACCTTTGACAGATCCGATTTGAGGAAACTACAAGCCTTCCTAGTGCAGTGTAGTCTGAACTTCCGTGATCGCCCTGACACTTTCGATTCCGACAGCACCAAGGTAACCTATGTACTGTCGTACCTGACCGGTACCACCCTGGACTGGTTTGAACCAGCCCTTTCCACCCCTGACGAGCCAGACTGGCTCTATGACTATGAAGAGTTCATTGGTGAACTCAAAACTAACTTCGGCCCCTATGACCCAGAAGGAGAGGCCGAAGCAGACCTCGAGAACCTCCGCATGCACAATAACCAGCACATCATGAAATATGTAGTCGAATTCAATTGACTAGCCACCTGCATCCACTGGGGTGATGCCCCACTTCGTCACCAGTTCTACAATGGACTCCCCGGCAGGATCAAGGACGAGATCTCTAGAGTAGGAAAACCCCACTCCCTGCTCCAACTCCACCTCCTGTCCCAATCCATCAATGCCTGCTACTGGGAGCAATGATCGGAAATCTCCAGAGAGCCCCCTTCCACCCGGAACTTCGACTGTCCCTACAACAGAGGGAGGACCCCCATGACCACATACTTGGCCCCTAATATGGGCAATAAGACAGCCAATCCAGGCCAACCCGTGACCCCATCCAGTGGCAGCAGGACTACCATGGACCTATCGTCCAAGCTCAGTAAAGACAGAAAACTTACACTGCAAGAACAGCAACACCACTTCGAACAAAACCTCTGCCTCTTCTGTGACAGATCAGGTCACACAGCCAAGGAATGCCCAAGATCCACCACTACAGTTACCAAAGGGCGCGCAGCCTCCGTGATAGAGGAAATTGAAGAAGAGTCTAAAGCCTCGGACCCTTCTGAAACCAAGGAATAAGAAGCAAGGCCTCCGACTCCGGCACCAGTTGTTCGCGTTGAACACCAACAGTGCCCATGGAGTAAAACAAATAATGTGTCCAACCTTTCAGGAACTCTGAACACCCATGACCAATCGTTGAAGAATTTCGACCCATTTCCTCAGAAACAACTCCAACCCTCTGAACTCCATCAGATTCTAGTTGCCAGGATACCATACGCTCACCCGCTATGATCCATCGATCGACAGGGCATTGAGTACTACTTGTTTAGATTTTCATCCCAACTGATTCTTGATACCATAGAGCCCACAGTTTTCACTCAGCACTCAATCCGACCCTCTGTAAAACTCTGCTCAGGAAGAACCCTGACCATTGCAGAACCCATACCATCCCTTAGACAAAACGGTACCATGTGTAGATTCCCTCTTAGACTAGAACCTATTGATAATATGTTAATACAAACTGAACTATTGACACGGTTAAAACCGAGACTCAAAATTGCAGGACATCCTCCGAATCCCGATGATACTGCCACCGTCCAAGTGACAATCCAGCAACCGGCCACCATGACCACCATAACCACCATGACCACCATGACCACCATGGCCACCATGACCACCATGACCACCATGAACACCATGACCACCACAACTGCACCGACCCACGACCCAAACTTCTGACAGGAAAAAACACCATTAATTCCGAAACAAGTATAAACAAGCACTATCAGTCATCACCATAAAACAGGGAGTGCTCTGGGTCAAGATCAGAAGGATCCTGCTGACAGAACAAATCCACACCCTTCCCGTCTCCTCCACCACTCGACTCTGGCACTGGATTCACCACTTCAGGAACTGGCCCCACCATAAGTGCCATAACCCCCAGAACCACCTCTTCAGTGGGATGCCCCGTCATAGGTGCCGAACTCTCCATACCACACAATGGGCCTGCTAGCCTGACAGACCACCCTGCTCTGGGTGTCATATCTTCCATACCACGTGCCGGACCCATCTCCCCAGAAGACCTCTCCCTCTTAGAGGCTGCCTTCTCCATACCACATGCCAGAGTCAACCAACCCATCACTGCCCAACGACTCCAGACTAGACCACCATGCTGCCACATGCTTATCGGACGATCCTGACCATCCGTCTTGATGGCATTCCACATCTCAGAGGCATCTGACAGCTTCCTTACATCAACACCGAGAGTGAGAATGCTATCTCTGATTTCCCCCAGGATATCCATGGTCACTGCACTCCCGACCTTCGGAAGGGAAGGGACCAACACTTCGACCTTCGACCTCTTCGAAGAGGATGCCTTGGGAACCTCTGTTTCCTCCCGCCTCCTTTTCCTTGAGGTCGATCCTTTAATGACCGGTACCCCACTGACCTCGCACCTCACCCTGCTATCCCGACAGGGAACGCAAGTCTTGACCGACATGGTCCACTCACAGGGTTTCCCACATTTAAGACACCTGTCACAGGATTCCAACCTCAAAAAAGAGGGAATCCCCAGGTTGGCGACCTGATACAGGTCAGGACGATGTTGAATCAGTGCCCGACGACTGGACTCAAAGGGTCTGAGACCCACCTCCTTTCTGGCTGCCCACGCATCCCAAGCCACCTGATTTTCATAGGCCCTTTATGCCCCTGAAATCCGGGCATCCTTGTTGCGATGTTTCTGATGCTCCCTCTCCACATCCCTCACAGCGGTACTTGCCCTGACCATGGGCACAATAGAAACATCCTCCCCACCTCCTGGATTGACCCCAGTAGGTGAAAAGATAGACTCTAAATCTGAGGGGACACCGCTATTCGAGGATTCATCAGACTCATTGGTCTCCCACTGTGGGACATCCTCATCCTCAGACCCCGGTATGACAGCAAAACCCCCCCAGGACAGCACATTTTCCAGATCTCCATCCTCCTGACTAGCTAGGAAGGCAAGCTCTAGAGCCTTGGCATCCTGCTCTATGGCTCGATCCTCTTCCTCCCTCCTCCTCCTTTGTTCCGCCCCCTTTTTCTTCTCCTCCAACCTTTGGACTTCAGCCCTCCGATTTTTTCCAACCTTCCAGGCAGCCTCCAGTTTCCGTGTCCCTTCCACCTCCAACAAGCGAAGCTTTTCTGCACATTCAGCTTTGAAGGCATGCACCTGCTCCGAGACTTCCACCTCGATATCCTGCTCCAGTCTAGACATGAGTGGGGGTAGGAAAAGGAACTCAAGGAAAGAGAGAAAACCCCTTATATACAACAGATGGGCACTCAGAAAAAATACCTATTACATCCCAATACGTCTAAAAAATACTCCCACGCTCTTCTCTGCTCAATTCACAGCAAGAATAAGCTTAGGACCTCAAGGGCTCGGTTCTAGTAGAGGGATACTGTTATGGCCCATGCCCCCAATAAACCCACATTAATCTCCACTACCACCCACACCCTTTCCGGGACCTTTCTGACCATTTTAAGCCTGAACAATTGCTTTCCACAAATTCTGTTGTATCAACCCAAAGTTCTGTAATCCTGAGCCTCTGAGATTCCGAGACCAAGGTTCTGCTCTTTTGATAAACGACGTGTAGGATCATCGCGTACCTCACTCCTTTGTTCTTTGTTCTGTATTAGCCCCTTGTACTCTTCCCTCCCCTTGTCTTTACTCAGCAAAAGTTAGT
The DNA here is from genome assembly GCA_003314275.1 of Chroogomphus rutilus. NCBI lineage: Eukaryota > Fungi > Basidiomycota > Agaricomycetes > Boletales > Gomphidiaceae > Chroogomphus > Chroogomphus rutilus. The sequence goes on along the minus strand of QLPI01004672.1, from coordinate 5,339 downwards.
ACAAGGACTAGATACATATATATAAGACACCAGTTGACTGGACTATTTGCCAGTACAAATATTGACTTAATTCTGCATCGTAGTTTCCAATTCAGTTCCGGTAAACTTTCTGACTTTCCGAAATTAGGGACAGACAATCGAGGAGGGCACAACATATAAGTTGAAGCGAGGTCCCTGCGACCTCGAACCACTTCAACGACTAGTCAAACAACCTAATACTGCAAACAGTCCCAAGCCCCTGGTGCTTCCCGTCTTTCCGCCTTTTCCATTTCCATCCATGAACCCGTGACCTCTAGTCCCTCTGACTCCAGAGTACGAACCCCCCCTCAGAAACCACTCGGAACCTCCAGAACCCCTCTGGAAGTATCTAGCTAAGTGCCTGACATGCAGATTTAACGCCATATCACTTGTCCATCTTATGCCCTTCTTCCCTTATTCTCTTCAGTCACAAAAAAAAATCTATTAAAAAAAGAAACTACTTCAAGGTCTCATCTTCATTCCCCTGATCCTCATCATCCTCCCTCTGCTTCCCCTTCCCTTTTCCTCCCTCCTTAATCCCCTCCATGTTCTCATTATCCCTCAGCTCATCCTCCCTCCTTCCCAGCTCTTCTGACCCACCTGCATCTCCTAAACCAACTTCTGCCAAGAGTAACAAGGTCCTCTGCATCTGGTCCTGACCTCGAAGGAGTGCCTCTAGTAGCTCCACAATCCTCCTGCCCACCGATAGCTCAGCCTGTGGCACTTCCACCACTGGGGTCCTCCCGCTTGGCTGTATAGTGCAGGCCTGCCTCAGCCTCTTTCTCGGTGTTTCCTCCACCTCCTCATCATCTTCTTCATCACCTGGAGTCTCCCCCTCACTTGGGTCGACTCCCTCACTTTCTACCTCCATCTCCTCATCCTCCTGGATAAAAGGGCGACTTTTTGCCCTTGAAGCCCATAGTGTAGCAAGGTTACACTTCACCTTGCACTTATTGCACATCTGGCAGGTGGCCCCTGGTCCCAGGACGCTGCACTCATGGTTCCACTTCTTGCATTCCTTGCACGGCAGATGGACGTACAAAGACCACCTTTCGGGGGTCTCCTTGCACTATTTAAAAGAATCAATAAAAGAATAAGACAAAAAACCATCACTCACCTGGGCCCCCTGCAGCCGCTCACTCCTGCCCCTCCCTCTTATCCCCGGCCCCTTGTATTAAATCCACATGTCGGCGCTTAGCTAGAGGCTTCCGGAAGGGTTTCTGGAGGGCTCCGAATGGTTTCTGAAGGGGGGTTTGTACTCCAGAGGCAGAGGGACTAGAGGGTGTGGGTTCACGATTGGAATCGGAATGGGGACGGAAAGACGGGAAGCACCGGGGGTCTTAGGACTGTTCACAGTATAGGGTGGCACGAGTGGTTCGAGGTCACAGGGACTTGGCTTCAACTTATGTGTTGCGCCCTCCTCGATCGTCTATCCCTAATTTCGGAAAGTCGGAAGTTTACCGGAACTGAATCGGAAACTACGATGCAGAATTAAGTCGATATTCATACTGGCGAATAGTCCAGTCAACTGGTGACTTATATACATGTATCTAGTCTTGTACTATCTTTTGCCGAGTAAAGACAAGGGGGGGAAGAGAGTATAAGGGGCAATATAGAACGAAAAACAAGGGAGTGAGGTATGTGATGATCCTGCACATTGTTTATCAAAGGAGCGGAACCTTGGCTTTGGAATCTTTGGAGGTTCAGGAACGCAGAACCTCGGATTGATGTATTGGAATTCAGAAAGTGGTTATTTAGGCTTTTGAGCGATCAGAAAGGTCCCAGAAACAGTGTGGGTGGTTATGGGGTTTAATGTCGGTTCGTTGGCGGCATGGGCCATAACACCTTGCTGGGCCCCACTTCCATGCTCCTGCCCCTTTTAAGCACAGAAGTTTTTGGGACTCCCAAAGGCTTGGGAACCCCTGTATCTCCAATGCCTTCATTGTCGGACGTTCTGTCCTACACCTCCATCCTTAGAGACTATCATTCCATCCATTTCCATGAGAGACTGTGCCCCCGCCATCCCGGCCATCTCGGCTGGTCATTTGTCGGCCTCTCGGGGCCTCTCCAACTGCCGTGTTTCCACAGCCTTCTTTGTGGCCTCCTGTTGATCCACTGTCTGTTTTGTAGCAACCCCCTCACCCTCTGTCCATTTGGCTGTTATAGCCTATTATCTTCAGCCCTTTGGGCCTCCTCCTGTCAAGTCCACGTGCCGAGACCCATCCGTTGGCACTGCCGACCGAGCAATCATCCTAGATCCACGACCAAGTGCCCGCGTCGCATGCACAACACTTGGTACACCAGTTTTTGGCTCAGCACGTCCACCATCCACACTCCCTGTCTTCACCCTTCGGTCCGTCTCCCCTCGGGACTTCCTGTCCTTGTATTATCCTCGGACACGACTCTATTGTTTTATACTCGGCCACTCCCTATTGTCCCATCTTGAGTCACGATTCTATTATCCTGTCTTTTATTGTTCTATCCCCGTTTTACATTCCTTGTTCTAATTTTATTCGTTGTGGACAATAACCACATGCTCTGCATACCTTGTTGTCCCACATTCCTTATTCCACATGTCGCTTCTTAACCTATATAAGTAGGACATGCATGTACATATTTCCTCATTCTGGGTATCGACTAGGCTTAGGCCCTTCTACCTTCTTCTCTTCTGTTAAGTCCTCGACTCGAGCCGGCATCATCAGCATCCCCTCGAGTATCTGTTTGTGGCAAATACAGTGGCACGCATGGCCAGTAGGGCGCAACGCACGAGTACGTTGAAGCCAATGCCACTACTCTTGGCCTGCAGGACTTGGCCATAGTCTGTCCAACCTTTTCACCAACACCCCTCGGCAGTACCAAAGTCCGTCAGTAACCGACGCTTGACACCTCCATCCGGTGACTAGTGATCATTCCAGTGGATGCCTCAGACTCCTGGCTGTCTCCCATAACATTCGCCACTCCCGTCTCAACTGTATTGGCATCTTGAAGGGAAATATTTTTGATCTTTCCCTCATCTACTATCTCCTTCGATGCCTCTGTCAGTTCTGCCACCTTGACCACGGCTCCCACCTTCTTCAGACCTTTGACAGCCCCCTGTGCTGCCTGTTCTGTTTGTTTGCTCTTGTCCCGCTTGCGCTAATAGGCAATCCGTCTTTCCTCAAACCGCCACTCTTCATCATTGGTCTTGGTGCCCATTTTCTGATTCTTTAGATTTTGATGGGAAAGATTGATGTAGTTGGCTGATGGGAAGCCTGGGAAATTTCCCAAACAATCCATGATGTCACATTGGCACCCGGAACCCTATTTCAATCTCTACCAGCTTTATGGGTTCAGCCGCTAAGGGGGGGATACTGTCAAGTACATGTACCGAGTGTCTGATAATTTGGCAGTGCCAACCAGACAGCCAGACTACGTCCACGTACAGGTGCCCACGCCGCATGCAAGTCACTTGGTACACCAGTCTCAGCTTGGCACATCCATCATCTACATTCCTTGTCCTTATCCCTCATCCACTCTGCCCCTTTCACCATCCTTCAATCCTACCCCATCCACTCCTTATTCCTCGACCTGCCTTACCTTGGGACATCCTATCCTTGTTTTATCCTCGGCCACCCTATTGTTTTATAGTCGGGCACTCCCCATTGTTCTATCCTTGGCCACATTCCTATTATTCTATTTCCATTATCCTATCCCCGTTCACATTCCTTCATTCTAATTTTACTCATTGTGGACAATACCCCCACATGCTTTGCATACCTTATTGTCCCACATTCCTTATTCCACATGTCGCTTCTTAACCTATATAAGTAGGACATGCATGTACATACTTCCTCATTCTGGGTATCGACTAGGCTTAGGCCCCATACCTTCTCTTTCCTCTGCAAAGTCCTCTACTCGGACTGGCACTTTTGGCACTCTCCGAGTATCTCCTCTGTTCCAAATTGGTGGCACGCATGGAAAGTAGGGCACAATGCATGAGTACATTGAAGCCAAAGCCACTACTTTCGGCCTGCAGGACTTGGCTGCTCCCCACCCGCATCTTCGGCATTACCGAAGCCTGACACTCCTACCCCCTGTGGAATCCTTTGGAAACCCACGGAACCCTTTGGAATCCTGTTTAAATAAGCGCCTGACATGTGGATTTGACACATCTTAATTTCCATCTTGTTATTACATTCTATCTATACAAAATTAGGGTCCAGTGTGGTCCAGTGGGCACAACACATAAGTTGAAGCTGTACCCTATTCAGAACCTTGCCATTGTTACAACACTGGTAGATATTACATGAGGATTTATGACTATATCATTTTATATCCTTAACAGTCCACCTTGCCAGTGACCCTCTTTCCTTTCTTAGTATTTCTGCTTTTTCCACCTTTTCAGCCTTTATGATCTAGACCTCAACTTTTCAACTTTTTCTTTCTTGGAAAGTCTAGACCTCATTCACTCCACTTTCCTTTTCCAGTTATATCCTTTCCTCATACCATTTTCCTTATTTGGTTTAATGATACTTCATCTATTGTAACTCTGTTAGACATCAGAACATTCTTTTTAATTTTGTAATTCCATTGAACCTCAGAGTGACATTAGAAACACCTCATTCCATCTTCATTGATTTTCATTTTTTAACTCCTGTTGACAGTTGTCTGGACAAACTGTGCAAATTTTAAAGGCCTCCAAAATCTGGACAAATCAAGGAAAATATAGTGACCTGTCTAGACATAAGATTCCCAGCTACCACCAGGGATAATCCAGGGTTCTAATGCATCCCTGTTGTAGAAATAAGGTACACTTGACACAATGTCAGAGTAAACTGCCCATTGTTCTTTATTGTTCTCCTGATTAGTCACACTCTGTGCCTGAACTAAAGACTATAAGTAGTTTTACATGTATTATCTGCGCTTTTCAGCTCTGCTGCTGAACTTACAGTTGTTGCAGGCTTACTCTGCCAATAGTGTTGCCTTTACAATAATCCTTACCTCTCATGCTTCTCTTTGTTGCTCCCTCCTCCTTCCACCCTTGCTATTAGAACATTCCAGACCAAATCTTTGCCTGGTACTTGCTCTAAAGTAGGCAATGATGCTCTTCCTGTTGTCTATAGGAGCTAGAATGGAGGGGATGTTGGAGATGGTGACATTGTAGCATGACAAACTGGGTCACCCCGCATATTGTTTCCATAATTATTATTCGTCACATATAGCTTTTGCTCAGTTGCAAAAACTATTCCTTTTGTTTCTCTTCTTTTAGATAGCTTATTGTTATGAAATACTATATAAGTAGCTACCTCAATTTCCCTCTTTCCTCAGTCGTTTGACATCCA
>QLPI01004670.1:0-10353 GCA_003314275.1 Chroogomphus rutilus | reverse complement strand
CAGCTAGAGGAACCTCTGTCCTAGCTTCAGCCTCTATGAGTTTCCTTCAACCATATATAACCATGCTCCCAGTGTTCGTTGTTCATATTTTTGCATTGTAGCCTGTGCTTTGCTAAACTTGTTCTTTGGATGGTCTTTACATGCAGCTAGCTGCCTCAGGCTTCCTGTTTGTTGTTATGTCTGGGGTCAAACCATGATTAAAAGGGTCGACTGAAGAGTTTTTGTAAGATACACTGTTAGCCCAAAGGATGGGTAAAAGGTTGACATTTCGTTGCACATTTTGTGAAGGCTAGAGCCGAGCGATTGGGACATGGTTAGAGATTCAAAAGCAGTTTTCTACCAGTACTGCTTCATCTTGTGCCTCCCTATACAAAGCAGAATATTTAGACCTTGTCTGACATGAATGCAAAATTTACTGTTGACATTCAAGTTGGAAAATCCTGGAGACAAAATTTCGTTCCATGATCTGTGTCGATGGTTCGATGCCGAAAGCCTCGCAAACAACTGAGTTTCAAAACGTAAATGGCCACAAAAGAGAGGAAGGGTTCTTCGAGAAAGGTTACAATGTGAAGTCCAGGCCTCCAGTTGACAAATTTGAGAAGCGGACGTACATCTAGCGACTAGGTTGAGATGCATGATAACTACCTAAGAGTAAAGTGATTGCTGAAGGAATGCCAGAATCAACCCGTTCCAGTGGTTACATATCAGCCACTTGTACAAGTGGAGTGTGAACTTACTGGCAACAGTAGTGAGAAGAATTGACAAAAATTGAGGAAAATGGAAACAGTTTCATTGACTTCACACTCGAAGGGCGGTCTTTATCTGAACGTCGCTTCAGGGCGCTTTGATAAAGTGTAGATCACCTGTGGGATGACAGAATGTGATCCAGAGGAGCGAACATGCAATTAGAGATTCTCCTTAACACCTCATTGGTATTTCAAAAGATTACCCCTCTTCCATGATTCACTAGGGTTCAGTTGGTATCCGGTAACGTGCATCCCCGATAACCAAGTGATGTATTTAACTGAACAGTCAGAGTCAACAAAAAAAAAAAAATTCCAAAGCCCCAGACACAATTTAAATAGTATACAAATTTCCAGACACAAATGTATTGAGAAAATTAAAATAAAAAGGAAAACGAAAATCAAGAAATAAACTGTAGATATGCAGGTATACCCGCGAGGGGCTTATTAGCATCACTTGAAAGAGCAAGTGAATGTTTTGAGTCACGTTTGCTTCGACTGAAGTCGACATTCGGCGTTCGGTCGGAGGGAAGGAATATGCGCAAGGAGTCCTGACCGTTATAGCCCAACGCAGAGGAGCAAACTGATGTTGAGGGTGCCGTTGGCTTCGAGTGAAGTTGATCATGGACACAATGAGGTATTCCCAAAGTGTCCAAATCGTGTACCAAGTTACTCATAAGAGTAAGGTGTTTTGTTTTTGATATCTAACAAGCTTTCAGGTAGTATTAGCCCTTGTTCTACACTTCATCTAACAGTGTCCATACCTGTTGATATCAATGGGCCCTCCAACAGATGTTGACAAATGCAAGACGGGGAGCCTCACTCGCGGTCAAAACTGCTAGATGTCAGAGCTCCATCATCTCGATATCCATATCCTCATACAGCCAAAGATCGATGTCAATATCCATTGCATCGCTTTGGGTCTCGTCATCGGATGATGAGATCCATTCCTCATCGACATCCATTGCGTTGTCGAGATCCATTGCGTCGTCGAGATCCATTGCATCATCGAGATCCATTGTGCCATGGTCGACGCTCAAGTCTGTGGTGAGGGGAGGGATGGGAGATTGTGTTGGAGATGGGAAGCGTAGGGGTAATGTACCGCTGCTAGCCCCAGAGTGCGCCTCAAAAACTGTCGCAGGAGTGATGGCAGCGACAGCCGGTTGTCGCACCTACCAAAAATAAAGCGAGTAAGAAAAGTGGCTGGTAGAAAGTCGGAATGAACACGTACCACGCCATTCGGATTCGCGCCGATTGTGATTTTTGCAAATGCGAGGCTATCATCCTCGAAGTTGGAAAATTCAATCTTTGGCGAGCTCGCAAGAGGCTCGCCATAGACAGAATCCTGGGGTGCCTGAACAATCGAGAATGTATAAGTTTCAGAGAGATCATGAAAAGGAAAAAAAAAAGAAACAGACAGGAACGTTACCATCCTGACTCCCACCGATTGCAGCGTATTCAGCTCCGATGGAAAAAGCCTCAACTGGCTTGCCAGGACAATGATAGCCACGAGGAAATGTTGTCTCAGGCACGGCATCGAAGGTGGAAAGGAGTTGTTTGGTCGCAACTGGTGAAGGCAGAAAAGCGTAAGAATGGTGAAATCCGGAGGTGGACGTGAATTGAAATAAGCAACAATCCCAGGTGAGTACCAACACAAATTAGACTGTCGCAACGCTGCTTACAAACTTCCCGCTGCAAATTCCTGATGGAAGAACAAAGGAATTGCTTCTCTGAACCCGAGTCGACAGTCGTAAACGGGTTCGTTCCCTGGGAAGAGAACGATGGCTAAGAAAGGGTGGTATCAAAAACAATGTCACTGACAGTCAGAGATAAGTACGCACTGTAGAAGGTACTGTGTCCGTGCTCCGGGCCTCATCGCTAAGGCCTTGAGCGCCGCCAACCTAAAGTAAATATAAGATAGGTGAGTCGCATAGTTCCCGGTGGCAGATGAGAAGATAACTTACCTTCGGATTTACATCTATGACGCAGTCATCCACCGCGAGTAGGATGTCGGTCTATGAGTTGTTGGTTAATACGACGATAAGACACACTATGGAAACAAAGAATTGCACACACCTGTGGCTTGGTGGGGACGACAGGATATGAGGGTTCGAGCGACGAGGTCTCCCAAGCGCACAATACCTTGGCCTTCATCCTCAGCGATACGAGGAGTTTCTATGAGTTTTGTTTGATGAGACGACATCGCACGATATGCAAAGGCATACACTCACTGCTAACGTCATTGGGGCACTCTTGTTGGTCTTGACCTTATCGGAAGGGAGTTAGTTATTACGATTGTATAAACGCGGAGGGACGCATGGCACACTCACGTCGTTGGAAGACGGCAGAAGAGTGGAAACCATTTTTGAAACGGATTGCATTTCGATGTGGTATGGGATGAAGTGGTGTGAAAGAAAAAGATTTCTGTCTCAATCGGCAGACCCCGGTGGGATTGTATAGGGAAGGAAATTGAATTGGGGGCGGTGCTGTGACAGATGTATTGTCGGTATAGAGAAATTTTTGATTTATAACGTTTCAAACACCGCTGTGTTAGTAGCCACTCCTAGCGCTGGCGGCCTTACGTATCGAGTGATTAGCCGAACTGTGATTATGTCATTGATGTCCCGACTCGGAGGTTTCGGCATCATGGCACAATTATTCCTACTTGCCACGAGACCAGTTCCGGGGGTGGGCCACCACGCTATTGGAACGCTGCAACTGTAAGACTGCTTGTGTAGCGAGGAGACCGACAGCGGGATTGGATCTGTCATCTGACCATGCTACCACCATGAGCGCATCCTCTGACCATCAGGATCTATGTTAGAGCTTGAATATGATGATTTTATCAAGAAATTTGGCTCATTAAATAAATACCTCCAGATTACAAGGGTGTAATCAGTGAGTCTATATACTTTGATAAACTGCTTCAAATCTCCCGGCCAATTTCACAATTGCTTTCCTATATGTTTATATTCTGAGTTTGGGAAGTTCTAGAAAAACGAATTAATAAGGATTCCTACACGTGAATTTCAATGAAAATGTTCTGATTGTGGCAGGTTTCTATGGTTGGCAATGGAACCAAACAGCTTATGTAAGGGTGCTGTGTTCTTACTGTTGTTTACAGGACAGGACAGACAAAGTCAACCAAAAATTTGACCCAGTTTTCTGGCTAAATCAGCTTTGTAAAATTGATAATAGCCCATGAAAACAAGTATCTCACATCAAAATAAAATCACTGGTATGAGCCAATTTTTCTCCAGAACTATTTTTATTTCAGACAGACTCAAAAGGGGTTTGAAAAAGCAAATTGCAAACCTGTTTCCCCAACTAACAACACAAAGTGCTGCATGGCTTGCATCCTCAGTCACCATGATTTTTCAAATCAGAATTCTCATCTGGAGGCACTTATTTGCAATACAGGGCATGAATGTATCTTCTTGCCCAAATTTCATTGTGAGATGAACCCTATTGAAATGGCAAGTACTTATTTTATTATTTTCTTGCATTATTTTATGAAACTTAAACATGACAATAGTACTGGGGACATGCAAAATTCTATGATTGAGAGATTGCAAAGAAGATATGTGAGGATGCAAAGACAGCAGCAAAAGAACTAGGGAATGGCATGGGTTAGGCCAAAACAAACAGGTTACTGGGTCAGGTGTCCTTTGGGTGTGGGTACAGGTCAAGCTGAGAGCAAGCACCCACAACCCGGCCCTATTAGAATGTACAATGTATGTTCTATGCATCTGACAGGGATCCTGCTGATGGAATCCTGACTGCGGCTTAGCTAAGTGCCAGCGAGCAATGGAGTTCCCCTTAACAAACTACCATCACTTGCAGGTATGATTATCATATGTATCAAGTAGAATTACTACTAATAAATGAACTACCATCACTTGTATGTTGAGATTCTGCATTTATTAGGTTATGGGCCCCAGATGTACCTAAACCACAAAATCAAGTCAAACCAGTTTTTGTTCAATAAATGACCTACAGTCTACTACTCAAACATTTGTCTACAACATCACTTTTGAGTCAGGATTACGTCCTCTTATCATTGCAGACCATGTCTGTCACATCACTCCACTCCCACACCGCTCATTCAACTACAATGACTGATATTATAGCGCAGATCTTGGCAGCATCAAACAAACTTTCTACCGATCATTTTCAGGACTGGAAGGAAAGTTGTATCAATAAGGCACTTCAATATGATGCCTACCACATCTGTAATGGCTCAGAGTGTCAAGTACATGTACTGACTATCTAGAAACTAGGCAGTGCTGACCAAGTGATCAGTCCATCTCCACATGCAAGTGACTAGGGAATAGCATGGGTTTGGCCAACCTGCACGGGTCACCGGGTCGGGTGCCCTTGGGTGCAGGTGCGGGTCAAGCCCAGAGCACCCGTGACCCGGCCCAACCCGGCGCGTCAACCATGTACGCGTGCATGCACACGCGTACGATACCCAACCGGCCACTCGCTCCAGTCGTACGTGTGCGCGTACGACACGCACGTGCATACGACACACACGCGCCGCACACGCATACGACACGCGCATATGACACACATGCGCCGCACCATATGACATGCACACGCCGACACCAACGAGCCGTACGTGCACGCGTACAATGCGTTTGTGTCGGCACGTGCGCGTACAGCGCATTTGCGCGTGCGCATACAACGCATCCAGGTTGGCACGTTCGAGTCGGCGCGTACGCGTACAGCGCGTTTGTGTCGGCGTGTTTGTGTCGGCTCGTTCATGTCGGCACGTTCATGTCGGCGCGTCCGTGTACTGCGCGTTTGTGTTGGTGCGTGCACGTACAGCGCGTTCGTGTCGGCGCGAACACGACATACGACACGAATGCGCCACAGGCATGCGGGTGCGCCGCGCACCCGACACCCGTCGACCCGTGGGAAAAAACCCATGGGTTGATGGGTTTGGGTTTCCCATGGGTCGGGTGCGGGTCACCCACATTTGACCTGTGGGTGACCCGTGCCATTCCCTACAAGTGACCAAGCTGCATGCAAGTCACTTGGTATGTCAATCTCAGCTTGGCATATTCACCATCCACATTCCCCACCCCTATCCACTCCTTCCCCTTTCTTATCCATTAATCCCACCTTATCCCCTTCTTATTTCTTGGCCCGCTTTACCTCGGGCCATGTTATCATCGTTTTATCCCCGGTCATGACCCTATTGTTTTATAGTTGGTCACTTTCTATTGTCTTATTCTTGGCCACATTCCTATTATCTTATTTTCATTGTTCTATTCTCGCTTACAATCCTTCATTCTATTCTTGATCATTGTGGACAATACCTCCACATGCTCTGCATACCTTATTGTTCTCAATTCCTTATGCCACCCATTCCACACCTCGCTTCTTAACCTATATAAGTAGCGCATGCATGTAGATAGTTCCTCATTCTGGATATCAACTTGGCATAAGCCTCCTTGTCTTCTCTCCTCCCATCTGAAGTCCTTGCTCAGGCTGGCACCCTCAGCACCCTCATGAGTACTTCTTCTGTCAGAAATCAGTGGCATGCACAGAAAGTAGGGCACAATGCACGAGTATATTAAAGGCAAGCCAGTCCAATTTCCCACCAACATAGTGAAGCCGGCACTATTGCAGTAGCACTCAGCCCACATATCATCGGCAGTACCAGTGCCTGACACAGAGACAGAACCTATGCTGCCTGCCAGAGCCACATCTGATGACTATAAGAACATCAGAGACTTCACAAGTCACAGGAGAAAGATAGCAGGATACCTCCATGACACCCTTGATGTAGGGCAATGCACTGTCATTGCCAATATTGAAGCCACAAATGTACATGCCATCTGGACTGCTATCCTTGGTTGCTATGAGTCAAAGGATACCAACTTGCACCTCTTTGCCACTCAGCAACTCCTCTTGCTTCACATGAGTGACTCAGGCCATGAATCTGAGACATTCTCAGAGTATAGCACCCAATGCATCAACACTGCAAACCTTCTTTGGAACCTACTCCCCCCTGGAGCATCCATGACAGCAGCTATTCCAGACACAAATGGAATTATTAAGATGCCTGCAGTACTCATGCTGGGATTCACTACTGCAGACCTCGTTGATGAACTTGTAATTGGCATAATAATCATTGGACTTGGTGGCAGCAATGACCAGTGCCAACTCAAACGCACCCTTGCACATAAGGGAGTTAGCATGCTGGATACTGTTCTCACTGAGCTCCAAAAGGCAGACAATCTTATGTGCTTCAATAACATCACTGTGGCATTGACACCATCAGGATCTCCTGGCACGCTTGCTGCAAAAGGCAAGGCAGCCTCCACCAACAAGGCAGCCTTCAAATGCTCACTCCATGGGAGGAATACAACACATAATACAAAGGACTGTCGAGTGCAACAATGTGACAGGCAAGACAAGTCTAAAGATCAACCGACCAAGCATGCTAATATGATAGATGATGGGAACAAATCCAGCAATTCTGCCAAAGAAGCCATAAGCATCGCTCAGGCCACCAAGCTTGCAAGTCCTCTTCATTGTCAATGTACTTCACATGTACTGACATGAATTGGAATGAAGACTTTGGTGCAACAGCACATTTGACACCACATTGTGAATGGATTTGCAATATGGAACCATGCAGGGTACCTGTATGACTTGCCAACAACAACATCATATAGGCAACTGGCAGGGGAAGTGTAATGTTCTCACCTTTGATTGATGGAAGCCTGCAGAGTCTGTAGAATTCAGTAAGTGTTGTATGTCCCTGAGCTCGAAAACAATCTATTCTCTGTGCTCTCTGCTGTGTGATGAAATAAATTCAATATCATCATTGAAAGAGAGCATATATCTTTTCTCAAGAACAATACTCTACTATTCAATGGCTCTATATGCTAAAACATCAGTACACTTGATGAGACAACCCTCCTACACTGCAAGCATACCTTCCTGGCATATACCACTCACTCTCTTCTCCACCACTACCTTGGCCGCACTGGCAAAGATCAACTTGAATGACTCATCAAAGAAGACCTTGCCCAAGGTTTCATTGATCTCAAGAGTCAGCTACATGATTTATACAAGCACTGCATTGCAGGGAAACATTACCACAATTTATTTCCCCATCTCTCTTCAAACTGCTCCAGTGAACTGCTTCGTCAGATACACTCGGATCTTCTTGGACCTCTGCTGAGATGTTTTTGAGTGTTTCAAGGAATATGTTGCTGAAGTTTAACTAGAACTTGAAAGAAAAGTCAAACAGCTTCGAGACAACAAGGGCAGTGAATACATCAGTGCTGACTTTAACAAATACTGCAGGGATAAGGGGATCTCTTGCCAGCACACAACTAAAGTAAAACCTCAGCAAAATGGGGTCGCCAAATGCCTCAATCAAACCCTAGCTGAAGGTGTAGTCAGCATGCTAAACCAAGCCAAACTTCCAGTGGGATTTTGGAGACAAGCTGTCCTCTACCTCATGCACATTCTTAATGTCACATCATCATTGGCACTCTCCAACATGACATCCTACAAAGTCTGGAAAGGACAGAAGCCTGACCTCACCATTTATCAAACTTTTGGATACCAAGTGTATGTCTACATTCAAAAAAAAAGAGCACAATCTGCTAGGACCTCACTCTAAAGAATGTATATTCATAGGTTTTGAAAATGGATTCAAAGGTTGAAAGGTATACAACCCTGTAACACACAAGGTATTGGTATCAAGGGATGTAATCTTTGATGAATCATTATCCCTGGTACAAATGCAAACACCCATACAATTCCCTACATGCTGTCTGGCCAAATGAAGATGGTGACCTATCAGAAAATAATGACCAAGGGCCACCACCTCTACCAGTACCTGACCCACATCCTCAAAAATCCAATGAACCAACCTCGACTCCCTCTTTCAGATCTCCAGCTTCAACCAATACATCATGCACCAGCAGAACCCCTGGTTGCACAAGGATCTTTCCCAATCTGAAATTCAAGGGTCCTAGACTATGCTGAGCTAATAGGATCAAGTCAACGCATGACACACCTGGTTGCTTGCAGAGAACATGTTGACAAGATTAATGAGGAAGAGTTCCAAGATAAAGTAGGAGAAGATGCACCTACAGGGGGTGATCCATCTCAAATGCAAGTTCAAGGGGGTGTAAAAGATAATAGCTGACCAGTGATCACAGATGACACCGAATCTGACAATATTGTCATAAGTGACTCTGATAAAGACAAAGAATCATTTTCTACCACTCACATGATTGAGTCAGTCAATTAGGTCTATTGTTAAGTCCACGTGTCAGGTGCTTAGCTAGTACTTCCGAAGGGGCTATCCGGGTTAGCGTGGAGGTCCGTAACGGGGCCGAGGACCAAAGGCGGAGTCGGACGGACTACGGACGGAGGCGGAAGCGCCGGGAACTTAGGGTCGGTCGCGGAATGGTTCAATCCGGCCACTGAGGTGTTCGAGGTCGAAGGGACTTGGCTTCAACTTATGTGTTGTGCCCTCCTCGATCGTCTGTCCCAAATTTCGGAGAGGGGACAGGGTTTTACCGGAATGAATCGGAAACTAGGTGGGGAGACTAAATCGATATTCGTACTAGCGAACAGTCCAGTCGACTGGCAGACTATATACATGCGACTATCCTTGTACTATCTTTGCCGGTCATAAAACAAGAAGAAAGGAAGTACAAGGGGTCAATAGTAAAGAAGAACAAGGGAGTAAGGTACACGATAAACTGGCGCGTCGGTTATCAAGATGCGGAACCTTGGTCACGGGAATCGGGGTCGGACTAGCGGGGGTTCGGTCGGACGTCACGGGAACGGGAACCACGGAGGGTGATCGTCCGTCCTTTGGTGGTCGGGGAGGTTTCGGAAACAGGGGTGGGTGATTGTGGGGGTTGGTATGGGTTTGTTGGGGGCATGGGACGTAACAGTACCCCCCCATTAGGACCGAGCCCTCGAGGTCCTTGGCTGTTGAACGATGTATAGGGTGATCAAGACTGGTCGTTTGGTCTTCCTGGGCCTGGCTTGAGCAGATAGGCACGGTGGAAGTCCGAAACCACCTCCCTCGTGTGGTTTAGTTCTGTGGCGGGGAGCCAGGAGGTCTCTTCTTCTGTTCCTTCGTAACCAGTCCATCTGACTAGGTATCGGAGTTGGCAGCCATGCCGTCGATCGATCTTTGAGTCTAGGATTTCCGCTATTTCGTATTCGCGTTCCCCATTGATTTCTATCGGCGGTTGCGGTGGTATTGTGCGGTTGGGGAAGGTGTTGGGGGTTGAAGGTTCCAGCATCGAGACGTGGAAGACGGGGTGGATCGACCTCATGTTTTTTGGAAGGCGAAGGGTGTAGGATACCGGTCCTACTCGGGCTATGACCTCGTAAGGTCCTAGGTATTTCTCGGACAGCTTCCGGGAGGGTCTTGTGGTCCGGATGTTGTCTGATTTGAGGAAGACTTTGTCTCCGACCTTGACCTCTGGTCCTTGGGAGCGGTGTTGGTCTGTGGAGGCGGCGTAGCGTTGCTGAGCTGCGGATATATTTTTGCGGAGCTCCTGGTGCAGTTCATCTAGGTCCACTGCGAAGTCGTGTGCTCTCGAGGAGGCCAGGT
>QLPI01004664.1:0-17266 GCA_003314275.1 Chroogomphus rutilus | reverse complement strand
CAAGTTCGCCCCTTCAATCCAGGGCTCTCGCATATCGATGTGGTCCTGCTCGAGAAGCGCCTGGCTGCGCGCGACCGTAGATGACGAGGGGGATGGGACAGTGACAGGAAGATTTGTGTCACCTTGGAGATACGTGGCAATTGGCGAAGGGTTAGCACCCATGAGTTTCTGGACGTAGGCAGGGTTGATGAAGTAACCTTCCATTGGCGATGTCGACGATGGTTACCCCCCAAACTCCCTCACGACTACTCTTATACGCTTCCGCATTTCCGAACTCCAACGGGGCCACCGTTCTAGAACTTCATTTCTGCGGCCTCGTGGGACTCAGCCATAAGGGGGGGATACTGTCAGGAACCGTACGCCGGCAAGCCGACTATTCAATTCAGCCCACTCAGCCCAACTCTGCTCTCACTCGCTATTCACATTACGCCCTCAGCCCACGGACTATATGCACCTCATGCATCCGTCTTGGCATCACGTGCTCCTGTCAAATCACTCCACTCATTTACGTCACATTCCATATGCTCGCTTTTCCATTCCGAACTCATTTACGTTTAATATCCTTTATTACGTTTCATTTACTTTTCATCTGTTTGCAATTCCGTCCACTCCTTTATATCCGAATCTGCTATTACGTCCTTAGGGTAACTTCGTTGGGAATCTGAGTGACACGTCACTCAACAATGTCACAGAGGAGATTAATATTGGGACGTAGTATTTCTGTTCTTCGCTTTTCACGTTCCTCGGCTTTCTCATTCTATTATAGGAATCTACTCGACTCCTAATAGATTAGAAAGTAGTATAAAAGCTCTTGTACTATTAGTTCAGTCTTCAGTCAGAAAATCAATCTTGATTTTGACTAAGATCCTCTGTTCGCTTCCGTCTCTTCTGTCTCTCTTCGCTATTACGAAATTTGGGGACCGTATGATCCAAGTGGGCGCAACACAAGTACGTTGAAGCCAACCCCAACTCCGAACCTCGCCAATAACTTCGCCATTGGGAGAATCAATATATTTACAATTAGGTCTTATTCACTATCGTAACAGTCATCTATCAAAGGAGCAGAACCTTGACTTCGGAGTCTTCGGAGGTTTGGAAACACGGAACCTTGAAATAATGTATCGGACATCTGGAAATCGGTTATTCAGTCTTTGAGTGATCGGAAAGGTCCCGGAAACGGTGTGGGTGGTTATGGGGTTTAATGTGGGTTTATTTGGCAGCATGGGCCATAACAACAAGTATGTTGAAGCCAGCCACCCCGTTTGGTCTACTAGACTTGGCCAATACCCTGCCAGCATTGTGAAGTCGGTACCTTTGCATTAGTACTCAGCCCACACAATATCAGCATTTTTGGTGCCTAACAGTATATTCAGAATCACACTATTTTCCATGTTCACTTCTTACACGATGCCTTCACATACTAGAAATATGACCCCCACTATCACTTCACCTGTGTATTCTTCTATTTCCTATCTCGTTTCAACTCAGTATATTTCTATTGTTTTATTTTCAGTCGTGACCCTATTGTTTTATATTTGGTTACATTCTATTGTCTTATTTCCAGTCATGCTCTTATTATTTTATGCTCGGCCATACTCTATTATGCTATTTTCATTTATGTCCATTATTCTATTCTTAATCATTGTGGACAAAGCTTCCACATGATTTCCATACCTTATCCCTTTTTCATATCTTATGGTACCTTGTTCCACCTCCAGTTCTTCACCTATATAAGTAGTATATGGATGTAGATAGTTCCTCATTCTGATTATCAACTTTGAAACCCCTATATCCTCCTGTCTGAAGTCCTCACTCAGGCTGACACTCTCGGCACCCACCTGAGTTCCTCTTCTCTCTGAAATTAGTGGCATATACAGAAAATAAGGTGCAACACACAAGTCCATTGAAGTCAGCCATGTCTGATCGGTCTATTGGACTTGGCCGATACCCTGCCAGCATTATGAAGTCAGTACTTTTGCATTAGTACTTGGCCCATGCAATATCGGCATTTTGGTGCTTGATAGTATATAGTCAACCTCTCTGCCACTGTGACCTTGTGGTCTATGAATAGTCTGGTAACTCCACTGTCTAGGAGTATGGTCATGCCTTTAACTTTGGCCATGTTGGTAGTCTAAATCTCTACTTTGAGGTTCAGGGAGTTCAGAGAGAGGATAGCCACTACATATTGTTTTGGGAGGGTCTGCTCCCAGTGTTTCAACCTAGGAGGAGGCAAGGATTTGATAGATTTGCTGAGGGTGTGACTTCATTGCTTGCAGCTGGGGGTGTTAAAATATAGGGACTGAAATACAATCTCAGACTCTTGGAAAAGAGCTCATATTAGAAGTAGCTAGCTATCTGAACTATTATCTAAGAGAGTAGTTAACAATTGCATGAAGTATGGGAATAAACTTGAACTTGGAAAAGAGCTCATATTAGAAGTAGCTAGCTATCTGAACTATTATCTAAGAGAGTAGTTAACAATTGCATGAAGTATGGGAATAAACTTGAACCCATACCTCAGTCTCTTGGAAAAGAGCTGAGGTTACAGAGCCACACAGCTGTAAATATAATGGCAAATTCAAACTCCTACCAAAGGGATGATAATGACTAGAACTGACTCCCCCTCTCTAATACCACAAGGTCCTAGTTGCCAGGGATAAGGGGAAGAGATGTTTAGGCTGAATGTCAAATCCTTAACAGGTGGTTCATTGTCTGAGTACTGGGTTGTATGTTCTGTATCAGAGTCTGTAGACAGAGTTGTAAAACAATTAAACAGAGGCAGTAAAGGCACATCCCTCACTCGCTGCCTTGGGCAAAATCCTCCTGCTCTACTTCCTTATTCCCTTCAGTCTCAGTCATCTCCCAACTATCAGCAGCCACCATCCAGTACTCTATCAGCTCTTCACACTCCTCAGACATCATGAAATGGATATTGTATGCCTGGGAGCATTCTTGGGTGAAGTGACCTATCTTTCTGCATCATCAGCATGTGAGGGGTAGGGCATAGTGCCATTTGGTTGCATCAGCATCCATTGGTCTAGGCCCTAGGGGTGGAACTGCGGGCAGTGAGACCAATGGCACTGGTGCTCTGAGGGGTGTGGACACTGCTGGCTTAGTCAGGGGCTCACCAACCCTTCAAGTAGTCTGTGGTGGGGAGGTATGCAAAGTCACAAATTGGGAGCCTTGTGTTATGGCCTGTGCCTCAGATCAATTTAGTCAACAATTACTACCATTCCTGGGGACTTTTCCAGCTACAATCATCGAGAGCAATTTTCCATCTGCCTTTCCAATTTCTTTTCATGACCCATAGTTCTGCAATCCCACAACTATGATCCCACTTTTGTAGTAGGTGCCTCAAAGGATCACCACATACTTTACTCCCTTATACTTCATTTTCTATTGACCCCTTGTATTTCCTCCCTCCCCTTGTCTTTAGCCCAGACAATAGAAAATACAAGGTAGTTTAAATTTTTATAATCCCCTAGTCAACTGGACTATTTGCCAGTACAAATATTGACTTAATTTACATCTAGCTTCTAACCTAAGTTCTGGCCTAATTCCAACTTAGCCTCTCACATGTTTCCAACTTTCCAAAATTAGAGACAGATGACCAAGGAGCACGTAACACATAAGTTGAAGCCAAGTCCCTCTGACTTCAAAAAACCATACAACTAATCATATAAGTCATTTCTGCCAACCGACCACCTACCTAAGTCCTGACATTTCTTCGTCCACTGTTAAGTACCCAACACTGAGCCTCGGTTCACTCAGTCATACCAGCCAAAAAATCTCTACCATTTAATCCCATACACCAGTGACAAGTCATTTCTTTACTAGTATGTGGTCTCAGCTTGGCACATTTAGTTCATCACTCGGTCCACTTCCTTTCATCCTATCCTTTCTACCTTGTTTATTCTTTGATCTCTGATCCACACTCCACTCTCCATTTTACCTTGGGACATTTCTATTGTATGATTTTCAGTCATGACCCTATTGTTTTATATTTGGTCATATCCTATTGTTTTATTTTCAATCACATACCTATAATTTTATTCTTGGTCATATTCTATTGTTCTATTCTTGAGCATGGTGGACAATGCTCCCACATGCTCTCCATACCTTATCACCTTCTTCATACTTTATGCCACCCTATTCCACATTCACTTCTTAACCTATATAAGTAGCATATGGATGTAGATAGTTTCTCATTCTGAATATCAACTTGGCATACACTTCTTGCCTTCCTTCCTTCTATCTGAAGTCCTTACTCAGGCCAACACTCTCAGCACTCTCTTGAGTTCTCTCTTCTCTCTGAAATTAGTGGCATGCATGGAAAGTAGGGCATAATACATGAGTATGTTGAAGCCAAGCCACTCCAATTGGTCTACTGGAATTGGCCAATCCTCTTCCAGCATCCTGAAGTTGGTACTATTGTACTAGTACTTGGCCTACACATCGTCGGAATTTTTGGTGCCTGACATCCACCTTCTATCCTTTCCATTTCCCCAACTCTCAACCTTATGACCCTCTACCCCCTCAGTTCTTAGAACCCTCCAACCCTACCGAATCCCTTTAGAATCCCTTCCGAACCTTTTGGAATCTGTTATTAAGTACCTCATATGGATTTAACACCTTGGAAGGCCTTGTTCACCATATGCATAAGTACTACTACCCTTGTGGCTGTGTCCCATGTCAAGACATTATCATCCTTCAGCCTCCCTTCCAACATCAGTACAATGTGGCTCTGGATGGTGGGAACAAGTCCTCAGTAGAATGTCATGACAATAGACCAACCACCAGTGTATTCAGCTTTCTCAACCAGGTCCTCAAAGTGGCCAATATATTCATCAATCAAATGTCTACCCTGGTGATACTACCATGACTCCAACTGATTTGCCCCATTAGTAACCTCATGAAGAGGGTAAAAATACTGCCAAAAGGCTTTGAAAACTGCCTTCCAGTTTGTATACAGTGGCCTTCCTGTTTTTGCTTTGTGGGCAAACACTCAGGCAGCAAAAGTCACTGCCCTTCCAAACTTCATAAAGGATATTGCCCAGAGGATCTGGGACTGTTCATCAGGGAAGTCACTTGCCCAAACACCGAGGTAGAGGGTACATAACTGTATGAAGTCACTGTCCATTTGTTCAGTCACCATCAAACTCAGAGGGCCTTGCAGGCTCAATCATGCGCTTCACAGGCTGATGGGCACAGGTTAGCAGGCCTGTCACTAGGCTCATTGTAGTAGTCAGCAGCACACTCAATTTTGCGTCTAGTTCCTGCTTCTCCCTTCTCTCTCTCAATAACTCTTGTTCTATACCAGGTAATTAATCTAATATCTCCTAGGCCAACAGTAAATCTATAGAGGCTGGGGTGTTATTATCAGGTAGATGAGAGGGGGCTGCCATCATCACTGCTTCCAAAGAAATTCAATTTGGAGTCATGCAGTTATGGCATCTAGTACTCATGGGAGAGAGTTTGCCACTGTGAGGTTAACCTAAGCAAGTGTTCTATCCTTAGGCACTGCACTGGTGAAGGAGAATTCAAAGCTTTAGCTTAACACCTATGTACACAATAACTAGTATACTTGGTGAAGGGGGATCCAAAGAGAAAACTCTAAGGAACCCTTCACCCACTAACTACAGCTATATATGTACCATCACCATAGTGCTCTGTTTGTATTGGGCATTATTCTCTGCATTGGTAAGGAGTAGAGCCAGGGTGCTGGTATCACTGGTGATTGCTGAAGGTGCAGCTGATAGCCACAATTGATGTCCACCGATGGCAGCTGCCAGTAATAATGGCTATTCAGTATGTATCTTGGTTGTGCTGAACAGGTGTATGCTGAATAAATCTTGGTTAGTGGGTAGGGACCCCAGTCAGTGTGGCATTGGTTGGGACCTACTCTGAGGGGTTCCCCTGATAGGCCCTAGGTATTGATGGTTCAGCTTCTGAGATGGCTGAGTGGTCTGGATGTCTGAGATGTCTAGGAATACTCAATCTCCCACCTGGTACTCTGGTGCTGGCATTTGGGATTGATTATAGTATCAAGCCATGTCATCCTTGGCCTTGGCTAATGCAAACTTAGCCTCTTCTAGAGATCTCTCCATATGGTCCCTGAATTTATTAACTCTTTTGGAAAGCAACTTGGGCTCTTGGAGCTTGAATCTCATATGCAGATGTTGTCCCATGTCTAGCATGAGGTCTGTTAGGTGGCTGAGTGCACATGGTTGTTGTATTAGAATTCAGCTATGGGCAGCAGATCATCCCAGTGGTCTTGGTGCTCATTAACAAACACTCAGAGATATTGCTCTAGCTCCTGGTTGACCCACTTGGTCTGACCATCGCCCTGTGAGTGGTAGGTAGTGGTGGCTGCCAGCTTTATTCCTAGGAGTTAGTACAGCTCTCAGGTGAACTCCGAGATGAACTGGGGGCCATGGTCAGAGACTACCTGTCTGGGTAGTCTGTACAGCTTCCACATGTGGGAAAGGTAAAGCCAAGCTGCTCCAATAGTGATGTTGGTCAGGAGGAAGTATTCCTTTGGAAGTTCCAACACCCTCAAGATTCCTAGAAAGCAGAAGGGGTACCCATGAGAGAGAGAGAGATGAGGAGTGGCATGAAGGGATAAAGGACCAGTAGCTGAGGAGAGGGACAAGGCAAACAGTGAGAAGATTCAAAGCATATGTCCCTAAGTACAAACAGCTGACTGATGCCCTTACCATGTATTTAACTGAGAGCCTGAGGACTTGAAACAGACACCCAAGGTCTGGCCTATGAAAATCCAGATGAACATACCCCTGGACCTAGCAGAAGGGTAAGATATGTTAAGGAAGCAGTGCAGGGGTACAGTGTAAATAGAGCATGGGATCCACTAGTAGGGGATTTTAGACTTTCCTTTTAGGAATTTCCCACTGCTAGGTAAAGACCCCTTTCCCTCATGTATGGAATTAGATAGCTAACCACTTAGAAAATCCCCCACTGCTAAGCACTGTGTGATTGCCTTTAAGCACCTCTGGGGTTGCCCTTATAGTAAAGGGGGATCCAAAGTCTCAGTATAGGATCTATGTACACAATACTTACATACCTGGGGAAGGGGGATCCAAAGAGAAAACTCTAAGCAAACCCTTTGCCTCCTAACTATAGCTATATATGTACCACTGCCATGGTACTCCACTCATATGGGGTATAACACCCTGTGCCAATTGGATGCAGAACCAGGATGCTGGGGATGCTAGCAACTGCCAAGGATGCAAATGATAGCCATGGGTGATGCCCACTGATGGCAGCTGCCAACTATAGTGATCATTTGGCATGTATCTCTGTCATAGCAGTTGGGTGTATGCCAAATGATACTCAGTTGGTAGGCATCACCCCTCAGTCAGTAATGTTTCAGTCATGACTTATTTTTAGGGGTTCCCCTGACAGTCATTCAGTAGTTAGAAAATTAACTAAGAATTACCTTACTCAGCTCTGAAACCTCAGACTGTAAAGTTAGGGATACAATGAGATCTGGAGGGCAGCACATAAGCTGAAGCCAAGCCCTACTCCAAACCTCATGTAGTTACAACCTTGCCAAGATTACTAAAAACCTCACCACTCATATTTTTAACAGTGACTGGGATTATGGAGCAATTATTCTATCTAGGACATGGGATCAAGTTACTTCCCTGTCTTCCCCAAGGTGATTGACTGGCAAGTCCTCCTCCTGCAGTGAAACCTCTTGATGATGAATGTCTATCATTATTGCAGCTGTATGCTAGTAATTGATGCTGTCTGGTGGGTATGTGCTAAATCTGTACCATTATTGCATTGATAGGTATAGTGTTTCATTTATTGAAAGTGACAACATCCATAGCTGCTTGTATAGAAACCTCAATGGTGTCCAAGTCTGCCTCATATGCCTTGAGCCTTTTAGTAGTTTCATTCAGGTTTATAAGTGATCTGATTATCATTTGGACAATTGTCCTCCAGAACTCTAGCAGGTTCCTAAGCAGTGTACCTGAGTGAGTTGAGTCAGGTATTATCTCCCCTATCCTCTCTAATTGAGTGTGGTATTTATTCATTATAGTAATATAGGTTAAAATCCATTGACACTCTGTCATATGATGGGTTTCATATGCCATTCAGATGATGCTGATTTTGCTTGGATCCTTGGATTCAAACTTCTGGGTTAGTGTCCTCCATGCCTCTTCTGCTCTTTTGCTCCTGCTATAGCAGTCTGATACTCAGGTGACACACACAATAGGATTTGAGGGTATGCAATGCTATTCTTATCTTCCCACTTGTCTTCAAGTTTTGAGAGAGGAGTAGTCACAGATGCAATGGTGGGGAACTTATCTATTTACATCATAACCCTCTATCACTAGATGTGGCTAATAGTTATCTGCTCTAGGAAAGCCAGTTGTCTCTTGTCAATCTTGGTTTTATATGGTGGAACTTGTAAGCATCATATCTAGGTGGAGATGTCATTATTTCTGCCATTGCTCATTAGTATGGTATGAGACTCTTAATCTTGTTAGGATTAAATATCCCAATAAGAAATAGAAGATGATTTATAACCACCACTGTAATAAAAGCATGGGAAAAAAGAGTCATGTAGACTGAAGCTCCTAATTGAAAGGACTTCAAGAACTGATCATATTTGTCATGTCTACTGTCCTTTTATAATGAGATAAATAGGGATAAGGGGTTGTGATAGTTCATGTGATAATATATATAGGATGGGATTGGAACAACATGTGTTATTTAGACAGGGAGTATAATGTTAGGAAAGTGTTATGAGAGTTAGAGATGTATGGGATGAGTTAGGGATGAATGTAAAAAGAGAATAGAAAAGGAGTAACTCAATGGAAATCATGCTAGTGTTTTCCCTCAACTTGGCATCAATATGTTAACTGCAACTTGTGTCACTTGGTTGACTCAATTGATATTAACTTGACTTGGATTACAATGAGGGCTCAAGTCATGATTATGCTCAACCCATGAATGCTCAACTCATGGGTTTGAGTCAGTAATGATTCCTTGGCTCAACTCACAAGGTTATAGGATAGTGGACTCAGTTTGTAGACTTTATGTGAATGGCAGATTAGGATTCCATATCACAACAAACAGCACTACAATGTGATCACCATCCAAAGCTTCCTTGGTCATAAGCCAGACACCACAGGAGGAAAAGTATTAACTTCAATATTTCATATGTTACATGTCTACTGTTACTGCTTTTCTCCTATATATTTTAGGAGTGAATATATCCCAAATGGTAGGAGAAAGAGAAATATCATTAAACAAGCCAGCCATGAGTTGAAGCATTTCAACCTCAGTAAAAACCACACAAACTGCCCTCAAGCCTATAGGCTGTGTTATTTGTCATACATCTGAGGAAATATATTCCAAAGCTATCAATATCTCCCTGTCTACTATCCTTTTCTTTTACTCTTAATAGTTTTCCCATCTAACATCTAACCAGTATAGCAAGCTGTGGGTCTTTAACTGAACTGCATACCAAAGACTCAAGCCATAAGAGTTTCAGAAGATCTGTGGTCAATTGCCTGGGCACAATTGATTAATAAATAACTCACTTATACTCCTCTGTTGTTTTACAATGCTGTGTCATACACAGTAAGACTATAAACTGTTCTTTGGATTTGTGTATGCAAACATAATCACTGTACATGGCTTTCTCAAAGTTTGTTATTATTATTCAGACTGTGTTTATTTACTCCAAATTTCTCCTCGTAGCCCGAATGAAGGAAATGAGAGGAGTTCGAGGAAGTGAATCCAGTGCTCTGAAAAGCTTGAGGACAGGATAACTAGATGCACCAATGCTGAGTGGAGTTCTATTCCTATCAATTGTAATTTTCTGGAAGGTTATTTCTTAAGGCGATAGAGATCTGTTGGTATGAATTGATTCTTTATATGATCTCCGACAAAGATAATATGTAAATGTGGTAATTCTCACTACTCACCCCATCAATTAGGAGGGAGCCAGCTAGTCTGGCTCAGGCAATAGTGACTACGGTCACATTGCATGCCAGATTCATGAGACTATCTGAAAGTTTAGCGGCAACTCTGACTACATCTGCTCTGGCCCAGGTAGCATGTAAGTACCGCCGTGGTTTTGCCCAGGGTGAAGAGCACTGCCGGGAAATTTAGCGAGAGATTTGGTTTACATACGCGAACGGGGTTCATTCCAACGTTCTAGAGCAAGGGCTTGGTCCTGATATCAGCAATGGTGGCGGCACGATGGAGTGAATTTGAAATTCTCAGACGCTTATGTAAAACTTTGCTTGAGGGCTTGTTTCATTCTCATGTGACCCCGGTGTTAATCTCGTTCCATGGAGCGTTAGCTTGGGGTCTGATGCCGGCTGCAAATCCCTAGGTCACATGCAATTTGGAAGATCTCTGCAAAAAGGAGTGAGTGCTTCATTGAAAAGAGCATGGTTCAAAACAAAAATGGCAAATGTTTACCCCGTGCTATTGTAACAGTAGCCCGTTCGGAGTCAACGGAAAAAGGACATGGGTAAACAATTGAAACACCGCCACAAGGCACACTTCGGATCACACGTTCGGGATGCACGGCTTCTTCGACACAACCGCTGAGCTAGGATCAGGAGGACATGGATGAATATCACGAAACCCAGCATTTCTTACAGAATAAGCACTCTGTACAGCAGCCTACTTGGTAAAACTAAACAAGAAAGTGAACTCCATTCATTTGTCCAGAAGACCCTGAAGACATGCCAAGGGTAACTAAATGGACAGGTAGGTAGTTTTATTCTATACATGTCATGTTTTTTTTTCCCGCGATTATTCGCACTACTCGCGTACCTCAAGTTCAACAGGAGCGATATCATTCTAATTTCATATTCAAGAGAATGACTCGAACCGAACCCTGCCAGAAAGGCGGTGATGTGGATTTACAAATTGAAGTCTTGGAACCACCTGATCTAGTTTCGGTGACGCTTCTGGGCTTAATTTGGCACGGTCATGCTTACGTCCTGTGTGCCTCTCAGGTAGCGTAGTGGTCCCGTGTGAGGCACACAAGAAGCCGCACTTCCTCACCCATGTATAAAAGCCACCCCAAATGCCAGTGAATTACATCGCCCAACTCACCAGCCTTCCTCTGTCCTCCCTCCTCTTCAGTAGTAATGTTTTCCAAATTATTCATCGCTGCTCTTCTTGCAACTGTGGCTCTTGCAACTCCTTTTGCTCGCCAGGTCGCACCCGTTCAGATTCACCCTGATGCAGACAATGCCAAGTGCTTGGACGTCAGAGCTGACGTTCTCGCCAATGGCACACCTGTTCAAATGTCAGTTCTTCCTTACTGTCGGATTTCAGACTCACTGTATTTATTTCTTCCAAATCAAAGCTATGATTGCAACGGCACTGGAGCTCAGAAATGGCTCATCAACTCCGGAAATACCAAGGTCCAGCTCGCAAACTCCACCTTTTGCTTGGACGCCGGAAGCAGTGAGTCGGACACCACATTTTCCCTTGATGTGACTGGAATGTTGAATAAAATTGTGTATAGCTCCAGGAAATAATGTCGGGATGAAGATATGGACCTGCTTTGACAATCTCCCGGCCCAAGCTTGGTTCTATACAGGCGACTTGAGGGTTGCTCTCACAGGAACGGGTAAGCAGTCGCCTTGTTCATCATTTTCTATGCCTACGACCTTTTGCCTTGTTACTGATCATTATTTTATTACAGGTCAATGCCTCGATTTGACCAACGGAGATCTCACCAATGGGAACCAGGTGCAGACGTACCAGTGCACCGACTTAAACACTAATCAGATTTGGACGACAACGCCGTCGGCGTAGGGTTAAAGTTGTAACGATCATAACGGCCAAAGTTTCGAAACCTACTTCATATAATGCTCCTGTTTTTAGCCACTTCGTCTTCTACAATCGTACTTCAACAACTTTTTTTGGTCAAAGCGATGTAACGGACAAATATTCCGAACCTTTCTTCTTGTGATCATCCTGGTTCAACCCTCTTCTCGAACAATCGTAGTTTACAATAACAAGCTTGATTTTTCATCCAAATTCTGTCAATCACAAAAGCATTGCAGGATGGGCCGCTGCTCTCGTGATTTGACTCATAAACTCACCTGCCATTTGCAGAATATCACCCGCACAGTGAGCGTGTTATAGAACTGATAGCCCATCTAAATAATAATAATGCCATATAAATCGTCTGTTCCATACTCGTTGAAATATCAGCAGATCTTTATTCCTGCTCTCATTATTTTTCGATGGGTTCTTCATGGGATTTATGAAATGGCAAAATCCCATCTCTCGACATATGCACTCAAACCTGGGATTCTAATAGTGTCTCAGGCTCATAATTAAGGATTTATTGTTGTGACTGTTCGCGGTGGATTTGTTCGTGGGCTACTGTGAAACCACTTGTTTAACGGATGGTTCAGAATCCCTGGAGTCGATAATGACTTGTATGAGGCATTTCTAAAGAATTCTGTTTTTCACTCGGTGGTGATAATTGTCAAGCTTAAGGCTAGACTGCAGTATCATTCTGAACATCCATGTCTTTTCTTTTCTTTCATCTTTTCTAATGCTCAAGACTGTGGCTATATTTCAGTGTGGGAATTTGCAGTCAGGGTATATATAGTTTATATTTCACCTTCTGACACCTCAGTCTTTATTGCAAAGGACTGAACCATAATTGTTTAGTTATAACAGGTTATGAATATATAGTTCTAGTTACTGACAGTGATTGGCATAGGTAACCCCCAGGTATATTGGTTCTACCCCTACCTGTACCCAAGAATACCCTTACCTTTAACAATAGGTAAAGGGTTATCATGAGTACAGGTGTGGGTACCTATGGGTTCAATGGGTCTTGTTCTTACCCACCACCCACAATGAGTGTAAATTTACCTGATACTCAAAATCAATATATTTTAATATTTTAAAAAATCAGAATTTATTTAAATATTACCTTTGGTGCTTCAGGTTAGTCTTTGTCATTATCAGATTCATTAAATTGGTTAGAACTGATAGAATATTTGGCTGCTGATGTGATCAAAGCTCTGCACTAACCTGGCTTATATCGGCTTAACCACTCATCACTGTCACCATCACACATCACCATCATGCATTGGTCAGATGTCAGTCACACACCCTCCACCTGCCTTGCAGGTATGGGTTTGGGCAGGGTTGGCCAATCCTGACCCTAACCCATACCTGGGCTACCCCTACCCACTACCCACACAGGATTCCAATACCCATGCCAATCACTAGTTACAGAAAATCATGTAGCAAATTTCTAGATAGTATTCTACAAATAATAGTGTTTTGACACACTGAGTAGGAAATCTTTAGTCTGAAAATACCTTGTGCACCTACTGAAGTTGTACTATTTAAATTCATTCCCTACAATACTCTCCAATGTAGAAAAAAAGGTGAGGTTCTGTAAGGGCAACCCTCCAGACTTCTCTGGAGCTATCTCATGGAGAGGGCTAGGCAGGAGGAATCCAAAGTTTAATTATAGTTACTACCTAAATACATGTGGGGCTTTTACCTAGGCAGGGGGAATCCAAAGAGGAAAGTCTAAGGATCCTGCTACTGGTGAGTCCTTCTTATACCCTTTATGTACATGGTCTGTGCACTAGCTTACAAATCTATACATTGGAGTCTGTAGAGCCAACCTCCTGGCAGTAAGTCTGGAGCTTGGGTGCTTATTCTGGGTTTTAATCACCATGCTAAACCTATTCTGGTTTCCCACCTGGAAGTTCCTAAATTCCTGACCTTCAGAGCATTGTCAGTGTAAGGGTTTATCTGTTGGTCACACAGGAGGTCACAGATATCATGGACAGTGTGGAGATGGTGTGGATGGTAGTGCAGATGATGGTGTGAATGATAGATACTGTAGAAGTTCAGCAGATAATGGAGCTTGTGGATGTTACCTGGATATGAAGGTTCAGATATTTCTCTCCTGTCCTCGGACCGTTGTTTCCAATCTTGGAATCAGAGCGGAGTTTGAAATAGGGTTTCAGATTCGGATTTAGGATTTGGAAAGGGTCATTCCCTGACAGGTTCATAGTAGGGCTTGGCTTCACCTTATGTGCTATGCCATCCAGAGCTCAATGGACCCTAATTCCATAAAGGCAATGTTGGTGAAAATGAAGTGGAAGTGAACAGGGAAATCTTAGTCAATATTTTAAATAAAGAACAGACTAATAAACATACAGATCTTGTACTAATTTCTTATCTGTGAAGAGTCCATGTTAAAAGGAAATAGATTTCTATACTAGATGAGAAATGCAAGGATTAAAATGGAATAGGGAGTAAGTGTTCCAAAAACTTTTCCAATATTTAACAGAATAACAAATGGTATTCCATTGTCTAATGGAGTTGCTATAAAAGGAATGTGGCAATAGATCAAATAACAGAAATAAATAATTGCAAGTTGAATTCAGATTAGAAAAGTGAAGCAGAAATACAAACAGAAATAAAAAATATAAAGTGAATAGACTTATAACATAAATGGAAATGCAAAAATGTGGTATAACAGATATACCAGAGTGGAACAATAGAATGTAGCATGAGATGCCAAGATGGAATAAGTGGGATATGTGAGATAGGTAGGATGGAGTGAGTCTAGAATGTATGGCTAGAACCGCTGAATGGCTGATTAACCAAATATAGTAAATGGGGACATCACCAATGAGATCCTAATAGCTAGTTCAAATATTGACTTAGTATTCCCACTGATTCTGACCCCTCACAAACTTTACAACTCTAAAATATAGGACCAACAATCTAGGAGGGTGAAATATATAAATTGAAGCCAAGTCCCTTTGATCTTATACCCCTTCAACTCCAGGTATCAGTATTACCTCCATCATGAGCTCAATAACCTTCATTACCACCAAGTACCTCATATGTCTATGACTCACCTTTGTTAAATTCGCATGTCAGGTGCTTAATCAAATACTTCCAGAAGGGTTTCCAGAGGTTTCCAAAGGGTTCTGTGAAGGGGGTTGAGGTTCCAAGGATGAGGGGGGTTGGGGTCATGGGTTCATGGATGGACAGAAAGACAGAAAGATGGGAAGCACCGGGAACAGGTCGGTATGACTAGTAATTCAAGTGTTTGAAGTTGGAGGGACTTGGCTTCAACTTATGTGTTGCAACCTCCTTGATCATCTGTCTAATTTCGGAAAGTCGGAAAGTTTACCAGAACTGAATCAGAAACTAAGATGCAGATTAAGTCAATATTCATACTGGTTAATAGTCCAGTCAACTGGGGGTTTATATATATGTGTAACTACTCCTTGTACTATCTACTTGCTGAGTAAAGATAAGGGGGAGAAGGAAATACAAGGGCCCAATAGAAAAGAGAAAACAAGGGAGTGAGGTACGCGATGATCCTGCATGTCATTTATCAAAGGAGCAGAACCTTGGTCATAGAATCGCAGGAGGTTCAGGATTGCAGAACTTTGGATTGTTGCAATAGAATCATAGAAAGTGGTCATTCCAGACTTTATGGCCAGAAAGGTCCTGGAAAAGGTGCAGGTGGTTGTGGGGACTAGAATGGGTTTATTGGGAGCATGGGCCATAGCAACCTTGGACAATCACAGCTTATCTCAGATGTCTGTGTCTTACCTTGGATGTCTGCAATAATCCTTGAACATCTATATTTGTCTTTGGACTATCTTGGTACTATTTATTAGTTTGAATATATGTTGGGTTGAAGCCTCGGTTGATAGAGGAAAGGATGGGACTAAAAAGTTGTTCGTATTCTAGTAACTATCTAGTTTTTATATCTAAGTGAAATATGGCATGAAAAATGAAGTTTTCCTAATGTGGCGCCGGCGTTATAGATCCGGATGCAGGGTCGACGCCCTATCTTTTGATCATTCTTCCACATCATCGGCCACGCGACCCATTGAATTGTGCTATGCTCCCAAATCTTCGTCCTCGACAGTGAGTGCCTACATCTAGATCCTGTTTCGATCGGAAGCCTTTCTACCTTTCGTCATCTTCTCCTCAAATACTGCGTATATGCGTCCCGGGATGGTCGTATGTCGTTCTTTATTGCGTAAGTCCATTCCTTTATTCATTGCAATCTCTTCTTTACTAATCCTGCCCCTTTCCCTTCGTATCTTGCCCCGCTCATTCCGCCCCTCGTCACAACACTATTGGTACTACTCAGCCTTTGACCTCATACTTAACAGCATTGTACAATGTGGTCACTATCCAAAAGCTTTCTTGATCACAAGCCAGCCATCACAAGAGGAAGGGTATTGGCTTCACTATTTTATATGTTACATTTCTACTGTTACTGATTTTCTCCTATATATTTTAGTATTGAATATATCCCAATTGGTAGGAGAAAGAGAAATATCATTAAATAAGCCAGCTATGAGTTGAAGCATTTCAACCTCAGTGAAAACCACACAAACTGACCTCAAGCCTATAGGCTGTGTTGTTTGTCATACATCTGAGGATATATATTCCAAAGCTATCAGTATGTTCCTGTCTACTATCCTTTTCTTTCATTCTTAACAGTTTTCCCATCTAACCAGTATTGCAAGCTGTGGGTGTTTAACTGAACTGCATACCAAAGACTCCAGCCATAAGAATTTCAGAAGATCTGTAGTATATTGCCTGGGCACAATTGATTAGTAAATATTTCACTTATTCTGCTATGTTGTTTTACTCTGCTGTGTCATACACAGTATGACTATAAACTGTTCCCTAGATTTTTATATGCTAACATGACAACTGTAAATGGTTTTCTCAAAGTTTGTTTTTTTGTCAGATGGTGTTTATTTATTTCAAATTTCTCCTCATAACCTGAGTGAACGAAGTGAGAGGATTTCAAGGAAGTGGATACAGTGCTCTGAACAGCATGAGAGCAGGATAACTAAATGAACCAATGCTGAGCTGAGTTCTATTCCTATCAATTGTAATTTTTCTGGTGAGTTATTTCTTAAGGTAATAGAGATCTCGTTGGTTTGGATGGATTCTTTGTATGATCTCCGACAAAGATAATGTGGTAATGTGGTAATTCTCACCACTCACCCCATCAATTAGGAGGGAGACAGCTAGTCTGGCCAAGGCAATAGTGACTACGGTCACATTGCATGCCGGATTCATGAGACTATCTGAAAGTTTAGCAGCAACTCTGACAACTATCCCCACCAATTTAAGGGGAACCATCTGCTCTGGCCCAGGTAGCATGTAAGTACCGCCGTGGTTTTGCCCAGGGTCAAGAGCACTGCCGGGAAATTTAGCGAGCGAT
>QLPI01004661.1:0-17011 GCA_003314275.1 Chroogomphus rutilus | reverse complement strand
TATTGAAAAGTAAACCAATTACAGATTTCCTTGATTATTGACAACTCTTAAATAGGTATACGTTCAGCTAAGTTGTGCATTCCGAACATGCTGCCCCACAATACCATACACACAGTGTCACACGCCATATGGATGGATGCCACATTGTTTATTCAACCAGCACAGATCATGCATAATAGCCATTATTAAACCCAATCGCGCTCAGAATTGCCAGAAATTAATCCGGTACGGCACACCATGCCTGCCATGCAAGTTCTATATATGGATTGTATACTCGATCGCGCTGATTTGGTCTTGGTGAGATTATATCAGACTTAATCTCGCAATGTGATCAGTATGCCGCACAGTACGCCACACTCGATGACCCCAATCGACAGTGCTACATTGTTTATTCTTCATCATACTCGATGGTGCAACCGGAAAACATATGATTCATATCATTTGGTTAAATTTGAATGTTTTATTTTTTTTATTTGCAGGAACATTTTGGCCGTGTATAATTGATCAGGCGCATTGGCGCTTTGTCACCACCCTGAAGCAGAAGCTAGGATGGAGTACTGGTGTTGATAGTTTTGTTTGGAGTATGTATTGCTCAAGAGCGATATTTGTATCAGATTGGTTTGGACCGAATCCGGCTCGCAGTAGGTAAGAGTTGATACAGTATACCACAGGAGGTCTTAGTTAGATTACACACACCCCTATTGGGTTGGGATAGAGTAGATCCAATATGTCAAGATTAAGCGAATCAGGGATGTACGATGGAGCAAGACCACGAATATCCGATTACACAAGTTAAACCTGATCAGCGGAGAGTGGGACAGAGGTGATCTATAATCCACATTGAAGCCACATTGTTTATTATATTATCACCCTCAGACTCACCCTCAATTGATACTGTTGAAGTCACGAACTGGCATCTTGGGTTATTCACGTCACTGTTCGGCCATGATAAGGACAGGAGCCTGTATATTATTGTAACAAAAGATTAAAAATGGTGGAAATGTGGTGTTGTAAGGACTTTCGCTTGCCTCTGGTAACGCTATAGATAGTGAGCCGCCAACATGGGGGGAACGGTGGTTGCCCAAGGTGAAGCTGGCGCCGACTGAAAGCTTCAAACTCAGTCGTTAGGGCAGGCGCGCACTTGCAGATGAGAAGGTTCGTGAAGCCATGCATTGGGATTCCTGGACTATTTTTGATAATAAACACTACCAACTATTTGGTCTAGGTAGATATACACAAATAACGATTTCTTCCTAGAAGCTGAGATCGATATGGTCCAGTTCTTTTGTTCCGGCTGCGCCGGATTCCAACAGATACTACTGAATTACCATCCACATTCGGGATGATGGTGTAAATACATTGCACTATGGCCATCTTTTGTACAAAGTTGTTGTATGGGACGGGGCAAGGCTTCCATAAGGACTCGTCCCGTTTGCATCGTTATATGATCTCCACCCGTGCTCAAGTGATGGCAGAACATTGGTACGCGTCATCCGCAACAGAAAAATAAACTGGGGAAAAGGGATACATTGGGAATCCTGATTTCCAGGACACACACACACACACGCACACACACTCTCTCCTTGAGTCTACGAGATCATTTAGCGGGATCATCTAGATAATATGCCGTCGAGTGAATCTAGAACCCCACACTGCATAAAACCTGGGGTGCGTGTTGGATGCCACGGGATCATTTTAGAACCTGAATATGAATCAGGATACATAGAATAGGTGACATAATATTGCCAAAGGGCCTGCTCTTAAACAAACTTATATTACAGCTGTTGCTCTCTGTAGCCACACTCTTAAATGCAACGAATCCATACAGCTCAGACAGACCTCCTTGGTATATAACATAGATTTTATTTTATTTTTGCATTGCGCTGACTCCTTGTTACTCTTTTGAGGGTTAGCTCACTAATTGTCCTCCCTCCGATGACTTTTGCAAGTGGTGGCAAGCTGGCGGCTCATGTACCACTTGCGGATGGTTTTGGTTTTGCTGCTTCGGGTGGGAGATGGCATATTTTGGCTTGCTGTTGCTGATGACGAAGTCTTTTCAAGCTTTAATGACGGCCCTTCTTTCGCACATGAGTCAGATGAAGCTTGAAAGGTTTTAGCAACTTCTGGGGATGCCCCTCTTCAAATCGGTGCAGGATACCTAGGCTGTATTCTTGAAGAGGGTGGGAAACCAGTCGACACCCTGCGTGTCGCCTTTGAGCAGCGAGTCAGTAGCATATAGTTGTCCTTCGTGAATGACTTGGAAAAATGGGTCGAATTTATCCATGAATATGATCGAAACAGACAGGAACATTACAACACGTTAATCTGGTCAACGTTAACTCGGTGGCCGACGCGCAGGTAACCACAACGAGTTGGAAATCATATGTCTCGGTTGAGGCATAGCTAAGCTGTCACATTGCCCTCGGGTGATTGATCGCAACATTAGGGATTGAAGCTGGCGGCCACGGTCATAGGAGAAGCCTGCCTCCCATGACACTCCTTCCGCTCATTAAACAATCACTCCCCAATTCGCCACCTTTGGTAGCGGCCAGAGGAGTGGCCACCGGGGCTCAAGTCGCTGCTCTGCTCATTCTAGGTGCGTCCGGTACCATCCTTGGGACCAGATTCCCCGCTACTCCCCAGTATTTATACGCCTAATCAAAAGCAGTCCTTGCTGCGACACATACTATTCGCACCTATCTCTTTGACGAGCTCATGGGTACTGTGACGTGGCCTACCGGCATCGACGGGAGGGTACTTGCCAATAAGATCCTCTAGGACCAAGCGAACGGGCTCGACCCCAAAGAGCTGAACAAGCGTTTCGCAGAGGCTATGCAAAATGATGACTCTTCTCAGAGCGCCATATGGGCCAGTGCGTCGGTGGGATTGATCAATGAGACTTGTGGCGCTGAAGTATGTGACGTCGGCAATGTGATTCAATATGTCATGCAGTTGGAAAATCTAATTGCAGGTCCTCACGCGAGGCCGTCACAAGGAAATTGTGACACACCTTGGAAGGGCCCCTGATCTTCTAAACGGCAAGTAGTTAATTACCTTTGATCAAGTAGGTGTACGTTTGAAAGAGAAGGTGACTACATTTTTCAAGCCATTAGGATTTTTCCGTCTGCGTGATTTAACAACATACAGATGGAGTGGTGGTGACAGAAAGAATATCTCGCAGATACTATGCCAGATTATCTGTCGATTATCATTTGTTATGGATGGCTCAGACCAGAGTTGTGCCACGAGTCTAGAAAGATCGTGGAGATCATACAGCGATGTAAACGGGACGAGCTCTTATGGAAACCTTGCCCCATTCAATACGAAAACTTTGACGTACAACAGGTTGGCAATTGTGCAATCTATTTAAACCATTATGTTAAATATGGATGGTAATTCACTAGTATCTGTTGCAATGGGGTGCGCAACCAGAAAAAAAGAATTAGACCATATAAAATAAGAGCAAAACATTAGCTTCCAGAAAGAAATTGAGGTGTTCGAGTGCGCGCTTGTCGAACCCTAAGCCCTAACGACTAAGTCTCAAATCTGCAGTGGGAGCTTCACCATCTGTCACCGCCGGCCATGTTTCCTTGTAGCGTTACCGGTTACGAGCGACAGTCCTTACAGTACCACCCTTCCACCACTGTTAAACATTTTACATGTGTCCTGTCTTTATCATGGCCCTACGTAGATATGTCACGATGCCAGTTCGTGACTTCGACGGTAGCAATTGAGGGTGAGTCTAAGGTTGACAATAAATAATGTGACCTCAATGTGCCTTACAGATCACCTATGTCCTGCGCTGATCAGGTTTAAATTAATCGGATATTCGTGATCTTGCTCCATTGTACACCCCTGATCCACCTAATCGAGAATAAGCGAGATACAATATGCCATCCATGTGGCACACCCTGATATATTGGATCTATTCTATCCCAACCTAATCAGGGTGCATGTAATATAGCTAAGACCTCCTGTGGTCGACCGTGGTGTACTGTATCAACTCTTACTTACTGCGAGCCTGATTTAGGTCCAAACCAATCTGATCTACAAATATCCCTCTTGAACAATACATACTCCAAACAAAAGTATCAAAACCATGACACCCTCCTGGCTTCTACTTGGAGATGACAAGCGCTAATGGGTGTGATCAAGCCAGTCCAAACCCGATCCGTCCTAATCGAATCCGATTTCGGTTGCGTATCGGATGAATCACCCGACTCCGACCCCACTCTGGTCTAACCTAACCTGATAACGGTACTCTTGCTGATCTGCAAGTAACATATAAAACCCGTCTGACCTAGCGGATCAACTCATGCACTCCGACCTGGATCCGGTTCAAACCAATTTGATATTAGGAATCTGGTTGCGGGATACCAGATCAACTCCCAGCCCGACCAGGTCTAACTTAGTCCGCCACTTGTGATCCTGTCCTTTCTGGAAATCATATCCAGTTATTCCTGATCAGCCTTATTGACGCATATTCATTTTACAGAAGATGTCTACAACCCAAAGCAACATGTTCCTGCAAAAAAAAACACACATCACAATTTGACCAAACGATATGAATGAACCATCTTTTCCCGTTGCATCATCGGGTAGAAGAATATATAATGTAGCATTATCAATTGGGGTCATCGAGTGTGGCGTATTGTGCGGCATACTGTTCACGTTGCCAGATCAGGTCTGATATAATCTCACCAAGACTTAATCAGCGCAATTGAGTATGGGATGCACATATACTGACTGGCATTTTCATTGGATGGTGTGGTGTTTGGATCAACTTATGACAATTTTGAATGATCTGTCCTGCCAGTGGTTGAATTAACAATGTGGCGTGTGTGGGGTACCGGTCACTGGCATTTTTCCACCGCTCAACAGTTCAGGTCTGATCTCATTAATCATGTGCACTATGTGGTTTAACTCTGGATGACATCAAGGACGATATATTTTGGGAAGTTGCCTACACTAGTCAAATCACCCGGAAAGGACAGGTGTGATTCGAAACAGCGTTGTTTCTCCGTCATGGGCAGGGATGTGTGACCAACGCGCTTGGACATGTGGTTTGGTTAAGTCCCCAGCATTTAAACAAAACCGTTGAGCGCATAGCAGATTACGCTAAACCGGGACTCAGAGTTGGTCGGAGTTGAGTTTATTTATCACGTGGCAACCAGGGGTCACCTATATCAAGTCAACCTACCCGGATCGGGTCAGGAACTCGGAGTTGATCCGAACCACCTCACGTGCACATATCACTGGACGCCACCGATTGATCAAGGTTATGGATTGTGGGCGGCGTCTATAACGTGGCACTCGGGCACACGCCGCCGATGGGCAGGTGACCGATATCAGATTATGAATGACAAGATCAGATCGGAACATGTTAGCGGCTGCTATATTCCTCGGCGATCAGGTCGCGCCACCGATTGATGAAGATTCCCGATATCAAGTGGTTACTTCCCGCTCAGCGTCGCTCCACCGATTGAATATGATTACCGGTATCGAGTGGTTGCCTCTATATCGTACCTGGTCATCAGGGTCGCACCACCGATTGACTATGATTACCGACAGTTTCGATATGGTTTCTTCCGATCACGGTCGTATCACTGATTGACTATAATTACCGATGCTCTCTAAACGGTACCTGCCCATCAGGGTCACATCAGCGATTGAGTATGATTACCGTTGATGTTTAAATGATACTTTGTGATCAGGGTCCCATCACCGATTGACCGATGATGTCCTTACTGTATCTTCGGATCAGGGTCGCATCACTGATTGAGATGATTACCGATGATGTCTATATGGTACCAGTTGATGTAACTCTGGTTGGCATCAATAACAAAACATTTGGGAAATTTCCCGCACTTATCACATAACTCTGGAATGAACAAGTGTTGATTGGAGACCGTGTGGTTTCTCCGTCATGCGCAGGAATGCGTGACCAGCGCGATTGGGCAGATCGTTTGTTTAGGTCCACAACATCAAACAAAACCGTTGCGCGCAAAACAGATTATGCTAGACCGGGACTCAGAGTTGGTCGGAGTTGTTCGAGTTTATTTATCACGTGGTAGCCAGGGTTGACCTATATCAAGTCAAATTACCCGGATCGAGTCAGGCCTCCATATTTATTTTGGCGATCAGGGTCGCGCCACCCACTTAGACCGGACCGGATCGCAATATATTATCGTCTTCTATATTTAACTGGGCGATCAGGGTCGCGCCACTTGCCGACTTCTAAATGTTATTTATCGATCAGGGTCGCGCCGGCGACTACCGATATCAAATTGAGTTACACCGGACCGGGTCGAAAAAAGTTGACAGGTTCTATATTTACCTTGGCGCTCAGGGTCGCACCTCTGATTGAGCAAGATTCGCCGTTATATTTAGACCGGGTCAGGACCCTGATCGACAATTAACATTTAGAAGGTGCCAACATTCCTACCCGACAGAAGCTTAATCTATCAGTGGCGCAATCCTGTTTGGCAAGTAACATGTAGAAGCCGGTGGTATATCGGATCAACTCCTGTGCCGACCGGTCTAGACCATATTGATATCGGTAATCTTACTCTATCGGTGGTGAAACTTTGATCGCCAAGTTGTGACGTTTCGGATCGATGCCTCTCTCCCCGGAAACTGATTTCGCGCTACTTAATTTGACATAGGTGATCTTGGTGTGACCCTGTCAAGACATATATTTACCTTAGCCTGATCCGGTCCAACCTAGTCTTCTATCTCTGATCCGAGAAACTGCGACTCCCAACTATCCCTGTGTCCTCTGAGGCAAGAGCTTAGCTCGATTCACTCGATGCTAGTTCTGCATTAGCTTCCATTGAAGAATGAAAAGATATCAAGAAGCGGTTAAAATTTCATTCTTGTGTTTTCCTGGCTTTCGGTTGAGGCAACAGAGAAACCAACCAGCCTACATCGACACATCAGGAATATAATTTCACAGCAAGCTTATCGTCACATAGGCCTGGTAGCAAAATTCATGAATCAATGCTTGGGATCCATTGTCTATTATCAGGGTGGCAAGCCATTTTATTGCAGAACCACCATTGTGCGTGATAAATAACCGCAATATCTCATTCGCTTGTCTTTCGACTATCTTTGCCTGCTTTGGTTATTAGTCACTCGCATGATAGCGCGGTCCAGACGACTCGAGAACAGTCGTGGAGATGATCCCACGATGTAAATGGTATGGCTGCCTGGTCCCGTACAAAAAGACAACTTTGATATACACAAAGCTATAATGAAATTTATTTACACCATCATGCTAAATGTGGAGGGTCATTCAGTAGTATCTGTTGGAATGGGGCGCAACCGAAACAAAAGAACTGGACCGTATTGATCTCAGCTTCAAGGAACAAGTGTCTTTTTGTGTATATCTACCTAGACCAAATAGTTAAGAATGTCTATTATCAAAAATAGTCCGGGAATCCAAATGCATGGCTTCACTAACTTCTCATCTGCAAGTGCGCGCTTGTCGAAACCCTGAGCCCTAACGACGGAGTCCGAAACCTTCAGTCGGAGCCAGCTTCACCTGTAACCGCCGTTCCCGCCATGTGTGGCAGCTCACTATCTATAACATTACCGGTGGCGAGGGATAGTCCTTACAACGCCACCTTTCCACCACTGTTAAACGTGTTGTCAATATTTTACAGGTTCCGGTCCTTATCATGGCCGAACAGTGACATATGTAGACGGGATTTGCAACGGTAGAAATCGAGGGTGAGTCTGAGGGTGATAAGAAACAATGTGGCTTACGGAGCACCTTTGTCCCGCTCTGAGCTGATCAGGTTTAACTTAATCGGATATTCTTGATCTTGCTCCATCGCACATCTCTCATTCGCTTAATCCAGAATAATCGAGGTATAATATGGCATCCATATGAAATACATTGACATATTGGATTACTCAATCCCAACAAAATCGGGGTGTGTGTAATATAAATAAGACATACCATGGTTGACTGTGATGTACTGTATCAACTCTTACTACTGCGAGCCGGATTAGGTCTAACGAATCTGATCTCCATGATGCAGGTATGGTGTCAAGATGCTAATGAGCGTGATAAATTATGAACAGCATACCGAACAGCTCATTCCCAAGCCCTATCTACCCCCAATCTAATCCGATTTCGGTTGCGTATCGCATCAAACCATCGATTCCAACCTTCAATCTGGTCTAAACTAATATGATAACAGTGATCTTGCTCATCAACCAGTAACATATAGAAGCCGTGTGACCTCCTACACACTCCCACCCCGATTCGGTCGGACCCAATTCTATACCAATAACCTGTGGCGCGATCCTTATTGTGAAGCGCATGAAGAATACCAAATCAACTCCCTGCCCGATCAGGTCCAACCTAATCTGCCATCTGTGGTCCTCTAGAAACCAGGACCTTTGAATATCTAACCCCATATCCAGACCAACTTTCACTAATTTCATAATACTATCTCCAGTTCAACTGTATTGACGTATTTTGACTTTACAGAGGATGTCTACCACCAAGAGCAACATGTTCCTGCAAAAACATAAAGTTTCATCAAAGTGATATGAATCATTTATCCATGATGAAGAATAAACCAGGTAGCATTGTCAATTGTGGTCGTCCAGTGTGGCCTATTGTGCGGCATACTGATCACGTTGCGAGAGCAGGTCTGATCCAATCTCACCAAGACCTAATCAGCGACGTAATCAGCGCAATCGAGTATACGATTTATGTATACCAACCGGCACGACAGGCATAGTCTGGCGTACCAGATCAACTTCTGGAAATTTGGCGCACGATTAGGTATGATATCGGGTATTATGCATGATCTGTTCTGCTCGAATAAACAATGTGGCGTCCATGTGACGTCGGCGTGGGATACCGCGCAGCGTCACGGATCAAGTTCGCTCGACATGTCTGCTCTCGCTGATTATGAAGGTGTTACACCGATTTGTATGATAATCGATTAGCAAAGTTTATAGAGCAAAGGACGATTTAGAGATGTTGAAAGGAACACAAGTTTCTACCTCCTTAAATACTTATGTGTAATACTACTATAATCTCGAAGCAGCAAAACAAAAAGAAGAAAGAAAAATACGCTTTTTGTACTACAAAAGAGGTCATGTCTTCAGAATGAAAAATAGACTTGCAGTTCCTGAAAATATACACTCAAACTGTCCGTGAATTCATGAGCAAACTGTCATACTCGCTGTTCTGAAAATATCTGACAAGCTTACTGTCACACTTACAATCTTTCAAATAAGAACTCTATTTTTGAACTGATGAAATGTATTTAATTCTACCTTCCTTCATTTCAAGTAAATTTAAACATTCATGCACGAGAGCAGAAGTTGTTGGAGTGCTTTAATAAATATTTTGAATCAAGTAGACAATGTATACATATCCCATGCATAATTCAACGCATGTGCAGTACCAAAAAAGAACCGTCCTAGAGCCAGGAACGATGTCGAACCAAAATAAATAAATAGACAACAGGTTATACTGAGGTACCCCTTAAAAAAACAACTGTGCTAACGAACCTTGACAACATAGAAGTCGAGACAATGCAGATCGGAGAACTAGAAACCAGCGTCTCCCTCAACTCTCTCTTCATCTAATATGATATCCAACACGCTGGAGTTAGATCCGTTGATGTTTTCTGACAGCTTGGGATTGGGGCTAGGTGTTGTCTGAATGACCGGAAGCGGCTTGCCCCAAAACATTAAGGCATTGATAAATTCCTGTGAAAGGAGTTCTAGGGGTTGGGAACGGGGATGAAGATCTGATGCCTACATTGCTAGTAGCAAATACAATAAATGCAACGAGCGGACCTGTTACAGAATGGATCAATGCAGAAACAAAGACTATGAATTGAAACAGGTCTGAAGTGACGCACTTGCAGCTTGCAGCAGGTCAACCCACACTGGGATGAGGTTACTGCAAAAGAAACGTTCCACACAGGTAGTTGTGTTCAAGTCACTTATAGTTGTCGTATATGCTCTGTGGAAAATGCACATGCAATCCAGTGCATGTTAGCATAAGCAATTCCAAGGTGCAGCAGTGACTAAGAAGAAGAGGTTTCGAGACGCACATAGCGACCACAAGACGATAAAAGACAAAGATAATGACCCTAAAGACCAGAGAAAGTGATATGCGTCGGGCCTTGTCTGTACAGCGGCGAAGAAGGAGCCAGTGGCGACAGAGAATGTGGATTATGCACCCTTTTCAACCATTCAACCGAATGTTTTATAAAATAATTGGGGAAAGCCACCATCAAGGATAAGAGTAAGAATCAAAATCACAAGCATGAGTGCATAGGAGGAGTTAAGGTGACTTTCATGGTAACCTGTCTCAGCTCTCATAGTTTGCATGAACAATAAGATAAGACTTACGAAGAGTTGTTTGTTGTTTGCAGCATGCAGTAAAATTTATCTGGCATACCTAAGGTGCCAGACTGTGGAAACGGTAGAAGTCAATGTTCGATATAATTATGGACTATGACAAACAAGCCACTATAACGTTACCTGTAGGGCAGATAGCGAGAAAGCAAGTAGACATATGTACGGAGACAATAAAAGCTATGATAATTCACGAGAATACAATGAAGAACACTCCGCTGACTAGAATGTGTTGGTTGAACGCACAGCAGCTTGAGTCCATTGGGCTTGCCTCTTTCCGCAAGGTCCGTGAATCCGAGCCCTAAAATCGAGCCAGACCTAGACGGCGAGAAAAGACTTGTGTTAATTATCAAATTTGAAGGTGATGGTAGCATGGTACACGGTTACCTTGAC
Organism: Chroogomphus rutilus; assembly: GCA_003314275.1. Lineage (NCBI taxonomy): Eukaryota > Fungi > Basidiomycota > Agaricomycetes > Boletales > Gomphidiaceae > Chroogomphus > Chroogomphus rutilus. The sequence goes on along the minus strand of QLPI01004661.1, from coordinate 6,223 downwards.
AATCAATGAAAGCATAGCGGCGTCCGTCATGACCTGAACCCCGGTGGCAAGCGCAGCTTGAATCAGACACTCCTTGCCTGAGTGGATAAACGGAAGTAAATATCGACTTTCCGTAAAATCATAGGTAGATGGACCCCTGCGATATAATCTGGCATACTCTCGTAAGGAGTTAACGCTTTGGATTATGGTAGCATGTAGCCAACCCAATTGAGAAAACAATAGCGGAAAACACCCATGTAAAACAGAAATTGAGGAAAATCAGATCAGGCCGGGGTTTTCGTAAGAATATAGAGACCACGAGGAGGATCGGCAATCCAATGTGACCACCAACTATCTGCAATGCAAAGTAAACGGATTGTTCTTGCCTGAGCTCTGCAAATTAGGAAAATTAATAGATGGAGGGGAGGTGAATTTGATGTCAGCATACGGTTATCTACAGAATTCAAATCATTCAAAGCACTCGTGGCATTTGGTGTAAGTTGGAGTTGCAGATCTATCACTGGTAATCCGTGAAATTGACATAAGTCTCTGTAGACTGCATAGTAACACGTCAGATCATTTGCACTTATTAGATGCACATAAGACACAAACCATTAAAATCCTTTTGGATAAATCCCAGATATATGCCCTCCTCATCTGCATCGTTCTGACAGAGATCCCTCCAAACTAGTGCCAGCCTTTCGTTGTTGGAACATTCACATGAAAATAAGAGAAAACCCATGCAAATCACGGGTTCATATATCTGATTTAGAGGTGGAGACGAGCACTACAGCTTTTGTCAGTGGTAGTAGCAGGTCGAGAGTGAGGACTGGTTACATTTAATGCCTTTGTGCCGTCGGGGAGGGGGGTAACCAACTCAACTTAACATAGGACTGAGTATTCTGAAGCTGAAGCACATGTATGCACTTACAAACTTGACAGACCGCTGTTGAGAGAAAGAGCAAGAATGCAGCGATCCAGATCATGGTTGCCAGCGACTGAGAGGCGAGAGGAGGCCCAATGACTGATTTGTCATACACCAATAGGCCAATGTACCTCAGTTGAGATGAGAAGTGCATATTATGTCCACGGTCGGACTTGGAGCAATGGTGTGAGATTGGCTTGAGTAAGTCCAGAAATAATTTCATGTGGCCCTCGTAGTGTTCTCACTGTTCCAAATAGCACTCTTGGTTTACGACACACTCCTCAGGTTCCGTTATGAAAAAAAAGAAAGAAAAGAAAAAAAAAAAAAACATATCTGGAAGAAGAAGTTTAGAGGATCGGTCCTGTATCTTTTGGCTGGCTATGGACAGGTCATCTACTTCATGTTGGCCTCAATAATTATCATTTTCGTCCCAAATATATCCATCAAGGTGAGTAGTTCGATGCCATGGTTCACAAAGAGTTCACATTCATACCGGTCTAGTAAGACTCTCATGATGTTTAATACAGAATCTAATGCCAACACAGGGCATGTAATGACTTAGCTTACTTTAGTAGTAGTATTGGTATTCTACTCATTCTTGGAATACAAGGTGACAACATCTCTAATTTTCCATTCACACATTTGTCTATCTATTCTACCAGGGATTTTAATGGCACGGGCATGTGCCATCTCCAAGCTTAAGAGACTGACTGCTACGATTCTTGGCCTTCTGTTTATTTGCCCTATTGGGTGTGTCTTGGTATGTATTGCATTTTCTCACTTTGTGATGATCAATAAAACTTGTCTGCACTGCATAGTTTATAGTAACATAGTAACAATAGACACCTGTGCGCCAACTGATATAAATCTGAACAAGATTAACTTGTGAGTTATGTTGATTGTATTCCTATTCACATTATTTTCAGAAGTGAAACTTCTTCTGTTTCAAGTCTGTTTGACTGTTTATACATTCTCTAGCCAACTTTATTGAGGCTGTGTTGATCATCCTTTTTGACACAGTTGTCGTTGCAGCGACACTTTCTAATGCCCTGAGAACCTTGAAGGACTCGAGAGAGTTGAAAGCATTTCACACCAAATCACTAGCTCAGGTGTTTGTTGAGCAAAGTACATATCTCAGTGGTATGATTTATTGTGGCTAATTATTATCAAGGTCTGCTATGATATGGGTATATATATATATATAGCTGTTATTCCTAATCCACATCTGATACACACTCAGGTTCATGCTCACAATAACCCCAACAACAACCATCCTAACCAAGGTATTCCTTGATGACATATTGCATAACATTGGTTGAGCAATGATTATGACAGGTCTTGTTAAGTCTCAGTAAAGCTGATATTGCGGATGGGAGTCAGTCAAGTCCTGCAGACCATGCGAGGTGGCTTGGCTTCAATGTGCTCATGCGTTGCACCCTGCTCTTCTGTGTGTGCCACTAATTTGGACTAAAGGGAGACCCAGGAGTGTACCAAGAGTGTTGGTCCAAGTAAGGGACTTTAGACTAAAGAAGAGGAGATGAGAGTAGGTAAACCAAGTTGATATTCAGAGTGAGGAACTATCTACATACATCTGCTACTTATATAGGTTAAGAAGCAAGATGTGGAACAGGGTGGTATAAGGAATGGAGAACAATAAGGTATGAAGGATCATGTGGAGGTATTGTCCACAGTGATCAAGAATAGAATAAGAAATGTAGGTGAGAATAGAATAATGAAAGATGGCTGAGAATAAGATAATGAGGGAGTGGATGAGAATAGAACAATGGAAAATGGCTGAAGATAAAACAATAGGGCCATGACCAAATAATAAGGGAATAATAAGTGTCCCAAGGAAAATAGGTAAGGGAATGGACGGGGAATGAGAGAATAGTAGAGGATAGAGGGGATGGGATGAGAGGAGTGGTCCAGATAATGTACCAGATGTGCCAAGCCAAGACCATACGATAGTGAGGGATGATATGGGTGAGGGTCGGTTGGTTGGTATTGCCAAGTGATCTGGGACTCAGTATTGTGGACTTGACAGGTCTTAAGAGCAAATGCTTCATTGCATATAACTGGTCTGAATGACCAATTAATCAAATACCAATAGTGTTAAATCCACATGTCAGGTGGTTGAAATAACAATACTGGAAAGATTCTGTAGGGGGAACAAGGTTCCAAAGACCTAGGAGGGTCAAGGGTTGTAAGGTCAAGAGCAAGGAAATGGAAGGGATGGAAAGCAGACAATGAAGTGCCTAGACTTAGGGTGGTAGTTGGTCATGGTGTTAGACTTATACCACTAGTTGTTTAGGTGTTCGAAGTCAGAGGGACTTGGCTTCAACTTATGTGTTGCACCATCCTTGATCATCTGTCCTAATTTTAAAAAGTTGGAAAAACGTGAGGAACTAAGTCAGAAGTAAGCCAGAAACTGAGTCAGAAACTAGAATGCAAATTAATTTGATATTCATACTAGTGAATAGTCCAGTTGACTGGGGTTATATACATGTATCTGTAACTACTCCTTGTATTTTCTACTGTCTGGTCTAAAGACAAGGGGAGGGAGGAAATACAAGGGGTCAATAGAAAGTGAAGAACAAGGGAGTTAGGTATGTGGTGATCCTTCAGGATGCCTACCACATGAGCAGAACCATGGTTATAGAATCATGGGAATTCAGGATTGTAGAACTTCAGGCTGTTGAAAAGGAATCATGGAAAGGGCAGTCAGGGGATCATTCCTGAATATCATGGTCAGAAAATTCCCAGAAAGGTATGGTCAGTGTACAAACTGTAATAGGTCCATCTGGGGGGGGGCACAGGCCATAACAGTATTTCCCTACTAGAACCAAGCCCTCGAGGCCCTATGTCTATTCATGTGGTGAATTGAGCAGAAAAGGACATGGGAATTTTATTAGGCATTTTGGAACATAAGGGGTGTTTTCCAAGTGCCCATAATCCACTACCTTATAAAAGGGGGTTCTTCTCCCCTATGGGGTCCCTCCTGATTTTCCCTATATCAAGCTTGAATAGGAACTCAAAACAGAGCTCCCAGAACAGGCTCAGGCCTTGGAGGCCAAGTTTATGGAAAAGATGTGTTGGATGATGTCAAGTCCACAATACCGAGTTCCGATTCACTTGGCAATACCAACTGACCAACCCTCACCCACATCACTCCTCACCACTATGTGGTCTTGGTTCGGCATGTCTGGTATGTTATCTGGTCCATCTTCTCATCCCATCCCCTCCATCCCCTTCTAATCTATTATTCCCCAACCATTCTCTCACATGTTTCCTTTGGAAACACTTATTATTCCTTTAATTATTTGGTCACGGCCCTATTGTTTTATCTTCAGCTGTTCTTTCATTATTCTATTCTCATCCACTCTCTTATTGTCTTGTTCTCAGCTATCTTTCATTATTTTATTCTAGCTTACATTCCTTATTCTATTCTTGATTATGGTGGACAATACCACCACATGATCCTTCATACCTTATTGTTCTCCATTCCTTACGCCACCCTGTTCCACATCTTGCTTCTTAACCTATATAAGTAGTGGATGTATGTAGATAATTTCCTCACTCTGAATATCAATTTGGTTTGCACCCTTTCATCTGTCTTCCCTTGTCTAAAGTCCTTCCCTTGAGCCGACACCCTTGGCATCCTCGTGAGTCTCTCCCCTGTCTAAATCAGTGGCACACATGGAACAGCAGGGCACAACGCACAAGCATGTTGAAGCCTAGCCACTGTCAGGCCTCGGTACTACCTGTCAAGTCCACGTACTGAGACCCATCCGCCGGCAGTGCCGATCGAGCAATCATCCTATATCCACGACCAAGTGCCCGCATTGCATGCATAATACTTGGTGCGCCGGTCTCGGCTCGGCACATCTGCCATTCACACTCCTCGGTCCATTTCGCCTCGGGACTTCCTGTCCTTGTATTATCCTCAGACACAACCCCATTGTTTTATACTCAGCCACTCCCTATTGTCCCATCTTGAGTCACGATTCTATTATCCTGTCAGGCTCCGGAAATGCCGAGGAGTGGCCAAGTCCTACAGGCTGGGAATAGTGGCATGGCTTCAACGTGCTCGTGCGTTGTGCCCTACTTCCCATGCATGCCACCGATTTAGGACAGAGGGATACCTGGGAGAGTGCCGAGAATGTCGGCCCAGGTAGAGGACTTGGGACAGGAGAAGGGAGGACAAGAAGGCGTAAACCTAGTTGATTTCCAGAACGAAGAACCATCTACATACATTGGCTACTTATATAGGCTAATAAGTGAGATGTGGAACAGAGTGGCACAAGGAATGGAGAACAATAAGGTATGAAGAATCATGTGGAGGTATTGTCCACAATGATCAGGAATAGAACAAGGAATGTAGACAACAATAGAACAATGAAACATGACCAAGAACAAAAGAGTGAGTGAAAATAGAACAATGGAGAGTGGCCTGAATATAAAACAATAGTGCCACTGCCAAGTGACAACAAAGAGTGAATATCCTGAGGGTAAACAGGCAAGGGGAAGGACAGGGAATGAATGAATGACAATGAATAGAGAGGGTGAGATGAGGAAAGTGAACCAAACAATAAACCGAATGTACCGAGCCGAGGCCACACATTATATGGGTAAGGGTCGGCCGGTCGGTACTGCTGAGTAAATCAGAGCTTGGTATCGGGGGCTTGACATATCCAGTCTTTTATTGTTCTATCCCCGCTTTGCATTCCTTGTTCTAATTTTGTTCATTGTGGACAATAACCACATGCTCTGCATACCTTGTTGTCCCACATTCCTTATTCACATGTCGCTTCTTAACTTATATAAGTAGGACATGCATGTACATATTTCCTCATTCTGGGTATCGACTAGGCTTAGGCCCTTCTAGCTTCTTCTCTCCTGTTAAGTCCTCAACTCGGGCCAGCATCCTCAGCATCCCCCTGAGTATCTGTCTGTTGCAAATACAGTGGCACGCACAGCAAGTAGGGTGCAACGCACGAGTACGTTGGAGCCAATGCCACTACTCTTGGCCTGCAGGACTTGGCCATAGTCCGCCCGACCTTTCGACAACACCCCTCGGCAGTACCGAAGTCCGTTAGTACCTGACGCTTGACACTACCGATGGTACTGTCGGAAATGGCCAAGTCCTGCAGGCCGGTCAGGGTGGCTTGGCTTCAACGTGCTCGTGCATTGCACCCTGCCTCCTGTGCGTGCCACTAACTTGTAACGAGAACAGATACTCAGGCGAATGCCGAGGATGTTGGCCTGAGCAAGGACTTCTGAACAGAAGGAGGAGAGTAGGGAGGTGTAAACCCAGTTGAT
>QLPI01004656.1:0-10078 GCA_003314275.1 Chroogomphus rutilus | reverse complement strand
TCACAAGGAACAGGTTGGTCAAATTCGAATGCAGGTGTTGATCTGCATTTGAGAATCCGGAGTCGGAAGAAGGCTCCAGGGGGTGTGCTGGGGTCTGAGGCATCTGGAAACTTGGTCCAGGGATGGGCAGTTCTCAGGGGATGGATGTACGGTGGGCAGACACCTGGGTGATTGTCTGCATGGCTTGTGAACGTGTGATAGGTCTCATGCTTAATGATGATCAGGAGTGTGAGTACAAATATACTGTTAAATCCACATGTTGGCACTTAGCTAGAGGCTTCCAGAAGGGTTTCTGGAGGATTCCGAATGGTTTCCGAAGGGGGGTTCGTACTCTGGGGATGGAGGGGCTAAGGGTCACGGACTCGGGGTCAGAATCAGAATGGGGATGGAAAGACAGGAAGTGCCGTGGGTCTTGGAACTGTTCATAGTATAGGGTGGTACGAGTGGTTCGAGGTCGCAGGGACTTGGCTTCAACTTATGTGTTGCGCCCTCCTCAATCGTCTGTCCCTAATTTCGGAAAGTCGGAAAGTTTACCGGAACTTAATCGGAAACTATGAGGCAGAATTAAGTCGATATTCGTACTGGCAAATAGTCCAGTCGACTGGTGACTTATATACATGTATCTAGTCTTGTACTATCTTTTACCGAGTAAAGACAAGGGGGGGAAGAGAGTACAAGGGACAATATAAAACGAAGAACAAAGGAGTGAGGTACGCGATGATCCCGCACGTCATCTATCAAAGGAGCAGAACCTTGACTTTGGAATCTTCGGAGGTTCGGAAACACGGAACCTCAGAATGATGCATCAGAAATCCAGAAATCAGTTATTCAGACTTTGAGCGATCGGAAAGGTCCTGGAAATGGTGTGGGTGGTTGTGGGGTTTAATGTGGGTTTATTTGGTGGTATGGGCCATAACAGGTATACTTGTTAGGGAACAGGGGATGGTCCCTTGAAAGTCTGGACACTTCCCAACCGGTTCAATGTGTAAGAATTCAAACCTCTCCTCCAAAGAAAAATCCAACTTAAAATCAGTCTTATCTGGACTACCAAAAAAATATTATAATGTTTGGCTGGCCATTTAAGAGTGAATTACCTTTAAGTAATTAACTCTTAAATCATCAAGCTCTTCAAGCCCAAGGAAAACCTCCAAAAACACTTATAATTTTCGCTTATTTTCTACTTGGACCCACAAGGACCCACAGCCAGGTGCCAAATAATCACACATGGAAAATGGTGCCAAACTGCTGGTTCAAGCTCTTAAGACTCAATTGTACAACAAATTCCTGGGTTTACGTGATAATTATTACACACAAGGTCAGCCCACAAGCACGACTCACATACTATTAATATTTTGTGACTTGACCAGTCACAAGACTACCAGTTATGGGAATATGACTTATTAGTGACTCGTATAGTGACTCATAGGGTGACTCGTAACTTCTACAGGCTTCCAGGACTTTCCATTCCTTTCCACACCCTTCTACTAATTTCAGGAAAGTCTTGCCTTATTGGGGAGTTACATAATCAGCTTAGAATTAGTATATATAGAGACTAGTTCTGTAGCGTAACTTAAGTCAATTAAATCAATCTTACTCTTATCCATAATCCACCGGATTATCTAGTGCAGCTAGCACTCTTATATAAGTTGGTCTAAAGACCACTTAGGTACATTGGTCCGAAGATCAGTTGCCACCCTTTCCGTCAAGAGGTCCAAAGACCAATTGGCAAACCAGAGGTTCATTCTGAAGAGTGAAGCTCACCCTTTTACCAAAGTGAAAGGTTCTCAGCTATAACAGAAAAGGTACGCAAAAACATAGTAACAGAACTAAACCCAGATTATACATGTTAAATCCGCATGTCGGCACTTAGCTACAGGCTTCCGGAAGGGTTTCTGGAGGGTTCTGAATGATTTCCAAAGGGGGTTCATACTCCGGAGGTGGAGGGACTAAAGGTCGCGGGTTCGGGATTCGGAATCGGAATGGGGATGGAAAGATGGGAAGCGCCGGGGGTCTTAGGACTGTTCACGGTATAGAGTGGTACGAGTGGTTCGAGGTCACAGGGACTTGGCTTCAACTTATGTGTTGCGCCCTTCTCGATCGTCTGTCCCTAATTTCGGAAAGTCGAAAAGTTTACTGGAACTGAATCGGAAACTACGATGCAGAATTAAGTCGATATCCGTAGTGGCAAATAGTCCAGTCGACTGGTGACTTATATACATGTATCTAGTCCTTGTACTATCTTTTGCCAAGTAAAGACAAGGGGGGAAGAGAGTACAAGGGGCAATATAGAACGAAAAACAAGGGAGTGAGGTATGCGATGATCCTGTGCATCGTTTATCAAAGGAGCAGAACCTTGGCTTCAGAATCTTTGGAGGTTCGGAAACGCCCAAAGAATGAACACCGCCCGAGAACTGATCATTGGGATCACCCCCCACCTGATTAATCAAGGACAACAACGCGTCAACAAGATTCCGAGCCAGTGTGACCTCCCCCAAATGCCATTCCAACAACTCGACAATTCACAAAAGACAGCGGTCAAGTGCCACAAGGAGACCCTGGAAATAACCCGAGTTCACCTGGAACACATCTAGATGGGCCAAAAATGCGGAAATCTGATCAAAAGCTTCCAGACCATCCGCCCCCGCCACTAGACCACTGGGAATAATGCCCCATCCAGAACGACCACAAGGGTGGTTTCTGGGTGATAACGGATCTAGGAACTGCCCCTGCACTATGGAGAGGTTAAAGGAGAGGGAAATCAAACAAATCCAAACAAACCAAGGGAATCGCCAATTGTGATGGCATGAGCCCACAATGCCACCACATCAGCATCAATGTCCCACAGGCATCGCACTTTGTCTTCAAGACTCCCTTCGGATTCCACCGACGATGCCCCGGAGAAGAAAAAACGGGAGAGAATTCCAAAACTTCCCGAGGGTCAAGGATCCATGTTCTCTATTGAGGAAAGGCCCCTTCCAGTTCTGCGAACACCCCCTTTTATAGGCAAACGAACCATCAGCGCTTATTGATCAAAGCATCCCAGGAAACAATCAAGAAGCTCTCACAGTAATGTCCATCTTAATTACTGCTTCAGTTAAGCTTAGGACCGAGCCCTCGAGGTCCTAGTGGAGGGATACTGTTATGGCCCATGCCGCCAAATAAACCTACATTAAACTCCACAACCACCCGCACCATTTCCGGGACCTTTCCGACCGCTCAAAGCCTGAATAACCGCTTTCTGGATTCCAATGCATCAATCCGAGGTTCCTGGGGGAGTTTCGGGTGAGTCTGTCGAGTGACTCAGTGTGAGGGGTCCGTTGGGTGGTTCAGAGAAGTGAGGTTAGGATGGTGAGCCTCTGGGGCTGGCTCGAGTTGGAACTGTTTTGTGCTCTGATCGGGTTGGTTCCGGTCAGAACCTGGGGCATTCCATGTTTTATAGTAGAATAGATTGTTTTGTATAATTGGGTTGTGAGTGTGATCATAGACGGCGTCGGGTGGTTTGGAGGAGAAGTGTTTGGACTTCTAACCTTCTCCTGGGGTAGACTTCTCATCGTCTGCCCAATTCCCATGGTCGGGGTTGTAGTGGTCATGGTGTTTGTGGTGGTCTTGGTGGTGGCATTCATTTTTACCAGATTGTCGCTTGGACAGCCGTAGTGTCATTGGGATTTGAGGGATGTCCTGCAATTCGAGTCTCGGTTGAATCATGTTAATAGTTCAGCTCATATTAACATTCTAACAAGAAGGGTTCTAGTCTAAGAGAATCTACACATGGTACCATTTTGTCTAAGGGACGGTATGGGATTCTGTGGTGTTCAGGATTCTTCCTGAGCGGAGTTTTTTGGAGGGTCAGATTGAGCGCTGAGTGAAAACTGCTGGCTCCATGATGCCAAGAATCAGTTAGGATGAATCTAAATGAGTAGTACTCAATGCCCTGTTGATCGATGGATCATAGTCGGTGAGCATATGGTCCTTGCAACTATAATTCTGACGGAGTTTGGAGGGTTGGATTCGGATGGTGGGAGTTTGGAGGGTCGGAGTCGGAGGGTTGGATTCGGATGGTCAGAGTTCGGAGGGTCAGAGTCAGAGGGTCGGAGTCAGAGGGTTGGAGTTGGAGGGTTGGAGTTGGAGGGTTGGAGTTGGAGGGTCGGAGTCAGAGGGTCAGAGTCAGAGGGTCGGAGTGTTTCCACAGAAATGGGTCGAAATCTTTTCGACAATTGGTCACGGGGGGTCATATTCCTGAAAAGGTTAGATGCATTGTTTGTTTTACTTCCTTTGGCACAGTTGGTGTTCAACGCAAACAACTGGTGCCGGAGTCGGGAGCCTAACTTCTTATTCCTCAGTTTCCGAAGCGTCCAATGTCTCAGACTCTTGGTGGTGGATCTTGGGCATTCCTTGGCTGAGTGGCCCGATTTGCCGCAGAAGAGGCAGAGGTTTTGTTTGAAGTGGCGTTGCCGTTCTTGCGGTATAAGTTTTCTGTCTTTTCTGATTTTGGATGAAAGATCTGTGGTAGTCCTGCTGCCACTAGACGGGGTCATGGGTTGGCCTGGATTGGCCGTCTTATTGCCCATGTTAGGGGCCGAATACATGGTCATGGGAATCCTCCCTCTGTCATAGGGGCGGTCAAAGTTCCAGGTGGAGGGGGGCTCTCTGGCGATTTCCGATCATCACTCCCAGTAGCGGGCGTCAATGGATTGGGACAGGAGATGGAGTAGGAGCAGGGAATGGGGCTTTCCTACTCTGGAGATCTCGTCCTTGATCCTGCCAGGGAGTCCGTTGTAGAACTGGTGACGAAGTGCAGCGTCGCCCCAGTGGATGCAGGTGGCTAGTCGATTGAATTCGACTACATATTTCGTGATGCACTGATTATCGCACATGCAGAGGTTCTCAAGGTCTGCTTCGGCCTCTCCTTCTGGGTCATGGGGGCCGAAGTTGGTTTTGAGTTCATTCACAAACTCCTCAAAGTCATGGAGCCAGTCTGGCTCGTCGGAGGCAGAGAGGGCTGGTTCAAACCAGTCCAGGGTGGTACTGGTCAGATACAACAGTACGTAGGTTACCTTGGCACTGTCGGTGTCGAAAGTGTCAGGGCGGTCATGGAAGTTCAGTCTACACTGCACTAAGAAGGCTTGTAGTTTCCTCGAATCGGATCCATCAAAGATATCTGGATCCCAGACCTTGGCAGCGTGGGGGGCTGATCTTCTGGGGCTGGCTAAGTTGCTTGCCAGCATAACGAGGGCCTGAGTGAGATCGGGCACAATGTTGGGTCCTAAGGTGGGGGCCCCGCCTGGGTGTGCAGGAGGTGGCAGTGCTGCGGCGGGTGGTGCGACGTGGGATTGGGCAATGGGGGGTGGTGCAGCGAGCGGAGGTATGAGAGGTGGTGCAACAAGTGGTGGTGCTATGGGTGGTGGTGCCATGGGCGGAGGTGCAAAGGGTGGTGGTACGTAGGGGGGAGATGTGAATGGGGGGGGGTGCTGATGAGTTTGATGGCACTGCTGAGGATGGTCCTGAACTGGATTGCATCTCCAAGGGCAACGATTGTTGAGTCGCCGGGGGGTGGTTCACAAGGAATGGGTTGGTCAAATTCAAATGCAGGTTTTGATCTGCATCCGAGAATCCAGAGTCAGATAAAGGCTCCGAGGGGTGTGCTGGGGTCTGAGGCATCTGAAAACTTGGTCCAGGGGCGGACAGTTCTTGGGGGATGGATGCATGGCGGGCAGACACCTGGGTGATTGTCTGCATGGCTTATGAACATGTAATAGGTCTCATGCTTTATGACAATCAGGAGTGTGAGTACGAATATACTGTTAAATCCGCATGTTGGCGCTTAGCTAGAGGCTTCCGGAAGGGTTTCTGGAGGGTTCCAAATGATTTCTGAAGGGGGGTTCGTACTCCGGAGGCGGAGGGACTAAGGATCGCAGATTTGGGATCGGAATTGGAATAGGGATGGAAAGACAGGAAGCGCCGGGGGTCTTAGGACTGTTCACGGTATAGGGTAGTATGAGTGGTTCGAGGTCGCAGGGACTTGGCTTCAACTTATGTATTGTGCCCTCCTCAATCATCTGTCCCTAATTTCGGAAAGTCGGAAAGTTTACCGGAACTGAATCAGAAACTACGACGCAGAATTAAGTCGATATCCATACTGGCAAATAGTCCAGTCGACTGGTGACTTATATACATGTATCTAGTCTTTGTAATATCTTTTGCCAAGTAAAGACAAGGGGGGAAGAGAGTACAAGGGGCAATATAGAACAAAAAACAAGGGAGTGAGGTACGTGGTGATCCTGCACGTCGTTTATCAAAGGAGCAGAACCTTGGCTTTGGAATCTTTGGAGGTTCGGAAATGTGGAACCTTGGATTGATGCATCGGAATCCAGAAAGCGGTTATTCAGGCTTTGAGCAGTCGGAAAGGTCCTGGAAATGGTGCAGGTGGTTGTGGAGTTTAATGTAGGTTTATTTGATGGCATGGGCCATAACAACTTTAGACTAAAGAAGGGGAGACAATGTCAGGGGATAACCCTCTCCAAGTCCTGATAACAAGTCCGAGGTTCTATCTCAGACTCCACCTAAACTCCAAGGATGAGAGACCAGAGTCTGAAAGACTACCAATGTCAGAGGACGATCCCCTCTGAGTCCTGATCCAAGTCCGAAGCCCTATCTCGGACTCCTCTCAACTCCGAAGCCCTATCTCGGACTCCCCCCAACTCCGAGGCCAGGAGACCCAGGTCTGAGGGACCACCGAGCAGGAGATAGGAATAATCTTAGCACAATGACTAGAACCCAGAATAAGCACCCTAGCCTCAGACTTAGTACCAGGAAGTCGGCTCTACAGACTCTGATATGTTGATTTATAAGCTGGTGCACAGACCACTTACATAAAGGGTATAAAAGAGGTTCACCAGCAGTGGGATCCTTAGACTTTTCTCTTCGGATTCCCCCTGCTTAGGTGAGAGCCCTACATGTACTTAGGTAGTAGTGATAATTAAACTTCGAATTCCCCCTGCTTAGCTCTTCTGTGAGATACCTCCAGTCGATGCTAAAGGGTTGCCCTTACAGACGAGAGGAGGTAAACCAAGTCAATATTCAGAGTGAGGAACTATCTACATACATCCGCTACTTATATAGGTTAAGAAGCAAGATGTAGAACAGGGTGGCATGAGGAATGGAGAACAATAAGGTATGGAGAATCATGTGGAGGTATTGTCCACAATGATCAAGAATAGAAAAGAAATGTAAGTGAGAATAGAATAATGAAATATGGCTGAGAATAAGATAATGAGAGAGTGGATGAGAATAGAACAATGGAAAATGGCTGAAGATAAAACAATAGGGTCGTGACTGAATAATAAATGAATAATAAATGTTCCGAGGGAAAATGGTTAAGGGAATGGATGGAGAATGAGAGAATAGTAGAGGATAGAGGGGATGGGATGAGAAGAGTGATCCAGATAATGTGCCGAATGTACTGAGCTGAGACTGTGTACTAGTGAGGGATGATGTGGGTAAGGGTCAGTTGGTTGGTATTGCTGAGGGAACTGGAGCTTGGTATAATGGACTTGACACTGACCTGATCCTAGGCAGATGTTGGTGACCCCTGCCACAACCAATCCTGTATGATAACAAGGAGTACTTTGAGGTAGAACAAGTACTCAACAGCCAAATGAGGGTGAATCAGTTGCCCTTCCTCACCAAGTAGGAAGGTTATGGCTACAAAGAGAACTCTTGAGAAAATGAGAATGATGTCCATTCCCCCAACCTTATTGCCAACTTCTATCACTTACACCCTAGTGCCTCCTACCAAATTTGTTCCATGGCCATGTCTACCCTTATATCTTGCACACTAGTCTTGCCCATCAGAATCCATGTATCAGAGAGGCCACATTCTAGAGGGGTGTTAAATCTACGTGTGGGGGCTTAGCTAGAGGCTTCCAGAAGGGTTTCCGGAGGGTTCTGAATGATTTCTGAGGGGGGGTTCATACTCCAGAGGTGGAGGGACTAGAGGTCGCAGGTTCACAGTCAGAATCAGAGAGGGGGGAAAAGATAGGAAGCGCCAGGGGGTCTAGGACTGTTCACGGTATTAGGTGGTTTGAGTGGTTCGAGGTCGCAGGGACTTGGCTTCAACTTATGTGTTGTGCCCTCCTCGATCATCTGTCTCTAATTTCAGAAAGTCAGAAATTTTACTGGAACTGAATTGGAAACTACAACACAGAATTAAGTCGATATTCATACTGGCGAATAGTCCAGTCGACTGGTGTCTTATATACATGTATCTAGTCTTTGTACTAACTTTGCCGAGTAAAGACAAGGGAGGGGAAGAGAGTACAAGGGGCAATACAGAACGAAGAACAAGGGAGTGAGGTATGCAATGATCCTGCACATTGTTTATCAAAGGAGCGGAACCTTGGCTTCGGAATCTTCAGAGGTTTGGGAACGTGGAACCTTGGGTTGATACAATGGAATTCAGAAAGTGGTTGTTCAGGCTTTGGGCGGTTGGAAAGGTCCCGGAAATGGTACGGGTGGTTGTGGGGATTAATGTGGGTTTGTTGGCAGCATGGGCCATAACAAGGGGGAAGGATGTCAGGAGAATCCCTGAAAATAAGTCATGACCGAAACTCTACTGACCAAGGGCCATGCCTAGCAATCGAGATTTGTTTGGAATATGCCCAAATGCTATGACCCAGGTACATGCTAAACAAGTGCTGTGGTTGGCAGCCACCATCAGTAGGCATCACCAATGGCTATCACTTGTATCCTTAGCAGTTACTGGCATCCCTGGCATCCCAGTTCCACATCTGACCAGTGTGGGGAGTTATGCCCAGTACGAGCAGAGTGCCATGGAAGTGGTACATATATTGCCATAGTTAGGAGGCAAAGGGGTTCCTTAGAGTTTTCTCTTTGGATCCCCCTTTGCCAAGTATGCTAGTCTTGTGTACATAGAGCCTGTACTAAGTCTTTGGATCCCCCTTCACCAGCATGCCACCCTAGAGTAGAGTGTCTGCCTAGGTTTCCCTTACAAATACCAATAGAAACACTTGGAAACTCCCTAGGAGTGGTCCCCAACAAGTTGAGGATATCATCTCTTAACATATTGGATGGATATTCATCTCAAAGTAGTTCTGGTTTCTGTATTGACTCTCCTTGTCTTGTATAGCTCTGAATTTGTATTTCCATAGCTTATTACATTCATTGGATTACCAGACTCAATTTGTCTTGGTCTATCAGACTGGTGACCTGTCAGTAGGTATAGCAGGTGTATAGATATAGCCTGATGACTGCATGCAGTGTTAACCCAAACCCCTGCCTGATAATCTGCTAGATAACTACTAACAGCTATGTCTAACTAATACTAGACTATGTAAGAATTTTCCTATAACTTATTTGTACCTGTGAGGGATTTGAAACATTGGTTTCTCAGTCTTTACAATGCGCATAACAAATATTACAGGTAAAAGAAAATAATCTACATGTGGTGGTGATACTTTCTGAATAGTTAGCATCAAGGATACCTCTCAAACACATTAACACTGAGCCTTGAACAAATTGTTTGAAAGAGTTGTAGTAACAATGTTCTGTTGAGCTCATAACGGAGGTCTGTCAGATTCCAAGATTCGGTTGCCCTGACCTGGTCAAGAACTTCCCTCAAGAATAATAAGTTTCTTGGCAGCCTCTGATCTTGGAGAAATTATGCATTTAAATGGCACAGGATGACTGAGGCGTCGACCATGAATCTCTCAAATCCGCACTCAAAATTAAAATGTGAAGCACTCACGATATAGGTCCAGATACAAACTGCGCTTCCAAAGGAGTTGGATTGCCAGCGCTATCTCTCGAAGGGGCGATGTTGAACACACTCAAAATTGAGGCTATGGCTATATATATGGAGTTGTCTGCGAAATATCGACCCGGGCACATTCTAAGGCAACGGAAAGTTAGTAGACAAAAAACATTCCGATTTAGAATTGTATTGAGCTTATCACCTTCTGCCGAATCCAAAAGCGGGATTGGGATCTTTTATCCCTGGGGTCAGGAAGCGGTCGGGGTAAAACTTGTCAGTGTCTTTTCCATATGTCGCTTCGTCATGCAG
>QLPI01004653.1:0-20071 GCA_003314275.1 Chroogomphus rutilus | reverse complement strand
TCACTCCAGTTCCAAGCCAGACCTTTGCGAGTGAGTCGAGTAAGGGGAGTCGTAATAGAGGAGTAGTTGAAAATGAATCTTCGATAGAAGTTCGCAAATCCAGGGAATGATTGAATGTCTTTGACTTTACGCGGCTCGGGCCATTGAGTGATGCATTTGACCTTGTCTTCTGCCATCGTGAGACCCTCAGGTGAGAGGATATATCCGAGGTATTCGACGGATGTTTGATGGAAGGAGCATTTGTCTTCTTGAGCATACAAGTTGTGTTTGCGCAAACGTCGTAGAACTTTGCGAACATGTTCGATATGCGAGGATTCATCGTTGGAATAGATGAGGATGTCGTCCAAATAGACTATGGTGCAGTTGTCTAAAAGGTCGCCAAAAATGTCATTCATGAAGCGCTGAAATGCAGCAGGGGCGTTAGAAAGTCCGAAAGGCATGACAAGCCACTCAAAGGATCCATAACGTGTCCTAAAAGCTGTCTTCCATTCGTCCCCTTCTGCAATTTGAACGAGGTGATAGGCATGTCTGAGGTCGATTTTAGTGTATATACGAGCTTTCTTCAGGGCGTCTAAGAGGTCGGAAATAAGGGGAAGTGGATAACAGTCCTTCTTCATGATTCTGTTTAGACTGCCAAAGTCTACGCAGAGCCGTAGGGAGCCGTCCTTCTTGCGTACGAATAGTACCGGTGCGCCGTGTGATGAGCCTGAGGGTCAAATGAAGCCCATGTTGAGATGCTCGTCGATGAAGTCTCGTAGTGATTGGAGTTCGGATATTGAGAGGGAATAAATGGGACCAAGAGGGGGCGAAGTGCCGTCCTCAAGGTTGATCTTGAGATCATAGGGTCTGTGAGGAGCTAAAGAATTACCGCGCTGTTTACTAAAGGCATCAGCGAAGTCATGATAGAATTCTGGAACATGCTGTTTAATGCTATTCAGGTTGTCTGAAGAGTCAACCGTAGTGGAGCCTCGAGCGTATTTGTCGAGATCCACGAGGTTGAGTTGGAAGGCCTGTGAACCTTCTAGTTTGCAGGCACGAACAAACACTTCTGCATTAACTAGGGCTATCCGCAGAGCCTCCAACTTCGGAGATGGCGACAGATTGCTAGGAAACGGGGTGCTGGACTGTGAAGCAGCGGTTGAGGCCTGAGGTGCTGGAACGGTGGTCGGTTTCGAAGTCTTGAAAGTTATACTGCCCAATACCCAGTCAATCGATGGATTGTAGCGGGTGAGCCAGTTGAAGCCAAGTACTGTGGAGCAACTGCCATCCAATGTTGTCACATAGAACGTGACGTTCTGAAGTTTGCCGGTCGGAAATCGGATCGGAATTGTCGTAGTCTGAGTAATGACAGAGTTAGTAGAACCGTCAAATAATTTCAATGGAATAGCAGGAACTGAATTAGTAGGCAAAGAATATTTCTGCATAATTCGTGATTCAATAAAGCAGTCTGAAGAGCCACAATCTAAGAGCGTAACAAGAGGAAGTTCGGAAATAAGAGAACAAGACAGATTAAGTATAAGCAAAGTTTTCGAAGTTTCAGAAGTAGAAGATACGTGAGAAATAGCAGAATTAGAAGAAAGGGCGTTCAAGAACAGCACGTGAGAGAGGCTAACACAATCCTCAGCTCGTGCATTTCCGAGGTTGCAGCTTATTTTTTTGACTCCAACGCCGTGTTTTCTTCGGCATTGGTGTCAGACGTGCTTGCCTTGGTCGCGTGTGCTTTCGTCATTTTCTTGTTATTGTTGGAGTTGTTGGATTTGTTGTTGTTAGAAGAAGAGGTCGATGAGGATTGGGAATTGGATTTGGGGCAGTCCTTGACCATGTGACCTTTTGATGCACACAAGAGACAAAGTCCTGCGTCGATTCGCCTTTGACGTTCTTCAGGCAAGAGCTTCCCGTCTTTTCCGAGCTTGGACGCAATGTCGTTAGCATTGTTGTTATTGTTGGAAGACTTATCGTTGCCGTTCTTCTTCCCCCCCTTCTTACTCTTCTTGTTGTTCGAGTTGTTGGAGTTGGAAGAAGACTGATGGTTGTTGTTGTTGTTGTTGGAGTTGGATTTGGACGAGGACCCGTTCGGTTTTGAAGGATTTCCGAAGTTGTCGTATTCCTTGCATTCCCAGTATCTGCTGTCGATCTCGAGAGAGTATTGTCTGAGTTCAGCGAGAGTTTTAAAACGAGGGAAGTTAAGGAGGCTGTCCTTGATATGTCTGGCCAACCCCTTGTAAGCCGCATGTGCGAGGGTGGCGTCATTCCACTGAGTACGAGTGGAGGCTCTGGCGAAGTCGATGAAGTATCGTGCTGCACGATGGTTGTCCTTCATAACTATCTTGCCGAGCTCAATTTCTGCTTGCGCAGTGCTGTTGAACGGACCGAAGTTGGATTCCAACTCTTGACAAAAATCCCTCCAGACCTTAAGCTAGCTAGGCTCAGGTTGGATCTCGCCAATAATTGCGGGTTCGAAGTATTGGAGTGCGGGGCCGGTGAGGTACGAGATGGCGTATTGGACCTTTGATGCATCCGTCAAGAATGCAGATGGACGGTCTCAAAAGTTCAGCGCGCATTGTAAGAAGAATGTTCGCAGCTTAGCTTGGTCCGTCCCATCGTAGACCTCTGGCTCCCAAACTTTGGCATGGTGCCCGGGGTTTGTAGAAGATCTAGCAGGTTGTTGCACTAGACGGTCGACGAGAGCTTTGATGATCTTGTCCGAACTGGACGAGGAATTAAGGGTCGAGGAATTAAGGTTGGCATTAGGATTAGAAATGTGAGTGGGGTTTGGATTTGAGACTTGAATGGGGTTCGGATTTGAAACTTGAATGGGGTTCTGAATTGCATCGTCGTCGTCGTCGTTGTCATTGAGAGGGTCTTCTTCGTCATTGTCCTCAGGCTCAGGAGGAGCGTTCTCCCCTGACGGGCCAACTTTGCGAATTGAAGGTTGTGCTGACAGCCGTCGAAGAGAGGAGATCTGCTGCAACTGACTGGGGACTTCGTCGATGAAGGGTAAATTGCGAGTAGTGGATCGGGTATTCA
The DNA here is from genome assembly GCA_003314275.1 of Chroogomphus rutilus. Lineage (NCBI taxonomy): Eukaryota > Fungi > Basidiomycota > Agaricomycetes > Boletales > Gomphidiaceae > Chroogomphus > Chroogomphus rutilus. The sequence goes on along the minus strand of QLPI01004653.1, from coordinate 17,044 downwards.
TAATGGTTCGTGATATGCGAAGAGAAGGTGCGATCAAGCATGGTAGTCAGAAAATACTGTTACAATAGTGAAAAAGATGTATTCGTAATATATTGTAATCTCCCAATGGTGAAGTTTATTGGCGAGGTTCGGAGTTGGGGATTGGCTTCAACGTACTTGCGTTGTGCCCACTTGGATCGCACGGTCCCCAAATTTCGTAAATGCGAGGAAGACGGAAGTAACAGAGGATCTTAGTCAAAATCAAGATTGATTTTCTGACTGAGGACTGAACTAATAGTACAAGGCCTTTTATACTACTTTCTAATCTATTAGGAGTCGAATGGATTCCTATAATAGAATGAGAAAGCCGAGGAAGCGGAAAAGCGAGAACAGAAATACTATGTCCCAATAATGATCTCCTCCGTTACATTGTTGAGTGATGTGTCACTCAGATTCCCAACGAAGTTACCCTAAGGACGTAATAGCAGATTCGGATATAAAGGAGTGAACGGAATTGCGAACAGATGAAAAGGAAATGAAATGTAATGAAAGATATTAAACGTAAATGAGTTCAGAATGGAAAAGCGAGCATATGGAATGTGACGTAAATGAGTGGAGTGATTGACAGGAGCACGTGATGCCAAGACGGATACACGAGGTGCATATAGTCCGTGGGCTGAGGGCATAATGGTGAATAGTGAGCGAGGGCAGAGTTGGGCTGAGTGAGGCTGAAATGAATAATCGGCTTGCTGGCATACGGTTCCTGACAAGGACATCCTGTCCTTGTTTTATCCTCAGTGTTACGATGATGAGAAAGGACGTAATCGTAATATATTCAATCTCCCAAAAGGCAACACAATTGGTGAGGTTCGGATTGGGATTGGCTTCAATGTATTGCGTTGTGCCCACTTAGACCACACGGTCCCCAAATTTCGTAAAAGCGAAGTAGACGGAAGCGAACAGAGGACCTTAGTCAAAATCAAGATTGATTTTCTGACTGAAGACTGAACTAATAGTACAAGATCTTTTATACTACTTTCTAATCTATTAGGAGTCAAATAGATTCCTATAATAGAGTGAGAAAGCCGAGGATCGTGAAAAGCAAGAAACAGAAATACTATGTCCCTAATAATGATCTCCTCCATGACATTGCTGAGTGACATGTTACTCGGATTCCCAACAAAGTTACCCTAAGGAACATAATAGCAGATTGGACATAAAGGAGTGAATGGAATTGCGAACAGATAAAAATGAAATGAAACATAATGAAAGATATTAAATATAAATGAGGACGGAATGGAAAAGTGAGCATGTGGAGTGTGACATAAATGAGTGGAGCAAATTGACAGGAGCACATGATGCCAAGACGGATACACGACGTGCATATAGTCCGTGGGCTGAGGGCATAATGTTGAATAGTGAGCGAGAGTGGAGTTGGGCTAAGTGGGCTGAATTGAATAGTCGGCTTGCTGGTGTATGGTTCCTGACACTCAGCCACAACCCTATTGTTTTATAATCAGATGCTTTCTATTGTCCTATCCTTGGCCACATTCCTATTATTCTATTTCCATTGTCCCATCCCCGTTTACATTCCTTCATTCTAATTTTACTCGTTAAGGACAATAGCCCCACATGCTCTGCATATCTTATTGTTCCACATTCCTTATTCCATATGTCACTTCTTAACCTATATAAGTAGGACATGCATGTACATACTTCCTCATTCTGGGTATCGACTAGGCTTAGGCCCCTTACCTCCTCTCTCCTCTGTAAAGTCCTCTACTCGGGCCAGCACTTTTGGCACTCCCTGAGTATCTCCTCTGTCCCAAATTGGTGACACACATGGTAAGTAGGGTGCAATGCACGAGTATGTTAAAGCCAAAGCCACTACTTCCAGCCTGCAGGACTTGGCCATTACCTGCCCACATCTTTGGCATTTCTGAAGCTTGACACCCCCCTCTTCCAGCCTGGCACTCCCACTCCTCAGCCTCCATCTCCCCTACCTCCTGAACCATCACCTCCCCCCATAGCCTCACCATCCATGGCAGTGCTGATACTGTGCATAATGGTATCATCACCCATACCTCCTCCTCCTCCTCCTCCTCCACTATCTCCCCCTCCACCCCCAGCTCCCTCACCACCACCACCACCAGTTCCTTCACCTCCACTACCTGCTCCTTCACCGCCACCTACAGTCATCCCTCCTCTACCACCCATAGTTCCTGCACCTCCCCAGCCTTCCCCAGTCATCACATTGACTGCTACTCTGATAGAGCTCAAGCAGTCTGTCAACACCCTTCATCGGGAAATGTTAGAGATTAGGCATGAGAATTCCAAAGTGAGGATTGCAAATGAAGAATTACGAGCAGAGGTGAGGAACTTATCCATGCAGATAAGTCATCAGAGGTTGGTGAGTGCAGATTTGGTGCAGGAGCCACCTAGGGTGTGGGGAACTTGGTAAAATTGGGTGGGTAGGTCTGACAATGTGTGGGATGATGCTGAGGATGGAGAAGTAGAACTAGGATTGTAGGATAGAAGTAATTGGACTTAAAGGACTGTATAAGATTTTGTGTTGTTTTTTTGTGTTTTTGAAATTGGACTTGAATTGAACGAAGGAAAGAATTGGAATTGCGAGTTGAACTTGAAAATGGAAGGGAGAAGCTGAATTGCAAGTTGGAATGAATGAGTGAATTGGTATTGAGGTTTGAATTTGAAGATGGAAAGAAAGGAACTGAAATGCGAGTTGGAATGAATGAGTGAATTGGAATTGAGGTTTGAATTTGAAGACGGAAAGAAAGGAACTGAAATGTGAGTAGAAGAGTGATAATGAAATGGAATGAGCGAGAGTGAATGGAAGAGAAATTACAAGATGCTTATGGAATGGAGAATGGTCCAGGTTTGGATGGGTATGGCTTGTGAAAGTCTTAGATGAGTTCTGAAGCATGGTTGAGTTCTGTTGTGAGGAGCCATGAAGTTTCTTCATCTGTGCTTTCATATCCTGCCTACCGCTGACAGTAAAGCAGACGATCTCAACCATGTTCCAAATCAGAGTCCAACGGCGCTCATTCCATATCACTTTCACTGTCACCAGATCACACAGCCAACCATTCTATTCAGCACTCCAATCTTCAGACTCCCAATTTGTCATCATGTCTTCTTCAGAGCTCATTCCCATGCAATGCTACAACACCTAGGACACACACATCCAAGCAGAACCATTAACATATCATTATCTTTGCCTACCCCCACCAGCACATTCTCACTCAGAAGATGATCCCATTCAATCTACACTCAGTCATATGCGATAGGAGATGCAGTCTATTTCCCAGAAAGCCAAGAACCATACATATTTCTTGGAATGACATCTAGACCAGCATATCGTGATAGGAGTAGAGTGGAATATGAGGCAGAGTTCAGGGCACCATCCCATCCTGAATATCCCACCCACTCTATTCGACTCACTCTTAAACACAAAATGAGAGTGCACGACCGTATACCCATTAGTCCTCCTACTCCCAGACCCCTATCCTTGGATTGGATACTGGAGAAATTGCGGAAAATATGTTGCCTGTGACCTGGAAATACTCCAAGATGACTCAGCCTCCTGACTCATCCTAAGGCCCCTCAGGAGTAGTGGACAAGGTTGTTAGATGTTTATTAGTGGACTTCCTTATTGTTTCTTTTATATGTTTCCCCTTTTCTTGGCATGACTCAGACCTGTTTCCTATTCTGTTAGTCTTTTCTCATTGTTACTCATCATCCTTACCTTTTTGGTTAGTCTCCCCCTATCATAGCCCCTAGCCCCTATTCGCGCAGCCTCAACGCTGTACTATTTCTCCAGAGTTTCTTCATAGTTTCCTCTTTTGTATACTTTGTTCTCATGCTTTGTCATTCAACTGACATAGCCAACCTCTCACATCATTTCGCATTGTTGCTTGGTTTTTGTATATAAAGGCCTCTGGCTCACCTCTGTAATAACAAGTTCACAAGTTAAAGCCCAAGTTGTCAGGAACCATACGCCAGCAAGCTGACTATTCAATTCAGCCCATTCAGCCCAACTCCGCTCTCGCTCGCTATTCAACATTACGCCCTCAGCCCGCGGACTATATGTACCTCGTGTATCCATCTTGGCATCACGTGCTCCTGTCAAATCACTCCACTCATTTATGTCACATTCCACATGCTCGCTTTTCCATTCTGTTCTCATTTACGTTTAATATCTTTCATTACGTTTGTTACATACCATTGCAATGGTTGGTGAATACATGTAACAAATTGCTGTTTAAATAGTGCCCACAGACTAATGCCAGATAACCTGGCATAGTGGCCTTTTGGCCCAGTTGAAAGAACACATCACTGTGGGAATTTGTTGCCTTTTACAACGTTTCATTTCATTTTCATCTGTTTGCAATTCCGTCACTTTTATATCTGATCTGCTATTACGTCCTTAGGGTAACTTTGTTGGGAATCTGAGTGACACGTCACTCAACAATGTCACAGAGGAGATCATTATTGGGACATAGTATTTCTGTTTCTTGCTTTTCATGTTCCTCGGCTTTCTCATTCTATTATAGGAATCTATTCGACTCCTAATAGATTAGAAAGTAGTATAAAAGATCTTGTACTATTAGTTCAGTCTTCAGTCAGAAAATCAATCTTGATTTTGACTAAGTTCCTCTGTTCACTTCCGTCTCTCTTCGCTCTTATGAAATTTGGGGACCGTGCGATCCAAGTAGGCGCAATGCAAGTACATTGAAGCCAACCCCAATCTGAACCTCACCAATCGCCTTGCCATTGGGAGATTTAATATTATACGATTATGTCTTTATCATCATCGTAACACAAGTCCAGTCTACAAGGCCAAGTCAAGACTAGTCTAGAAACATCTAGACTATTGTATTCAAGTCCAAAGTCAAAGTCCAAGTCTTAGTCAGCATGACACATTCACATCTCATCAAGGTCACATCCCTGTCACATCACACCATATTTTGTTCACATTCTATTTTCGTTCATACATTGCCGAGTCACAGAACCTATTCCAGCTGTGCCGAATGACTGCGCTAGATCCTGCCAGAGAAAAGGACTGGTGCGTGCAGGCTTTTAGGTATTAATTACCTAGAGCAACTCTACATCGGTCATAACCCATTGTTTTATAGCTAGGCATTCCCTATTGTCCTATCCTTGGCCACATTCCTATTATTCTATTTTCATTGTTCTATCTCCATTTACATTCCTCTATTCTATTTTTGCTCATTGTGGACAATACCCCCACATGCTCTGCATACCTTATTGTCCCACATTCCTTTTTCCACATGTCGCTTCCTAACCTATATAAAGTAGGACATGCATGTACATACTTCCTGTCAAGTGCACATACCAGACATCCGGCAATTTGGCAATGCCGACCAAGCAGTCAGACTATGCCCACACACAAGTATCCAAGTCACCTACTAGTCACTTGGTGCACCGGTCCCAGCTTGGCACATTTGCCATCCATGTTCCTCATTCCCATCCCTCATCTACTTTATCTCAATTACCAACCATTAATCCTACCCCATCCACTCATTTTTCCTCAACCCATCTCACCTCGGGATATCCTGTCCTTTGTGTTATCCTCAGCTACAACCCTATTGTTTTATAGTCTGGCACTCCCTATTGTTCCATCCTTGGCCACATTTCTTCTATTCTATTTTCATTGTTATATCCTGTCTACATTCCTTAATTCTAATTTTACCCATTGTGGACAATACCCCCATGCTCTGCATACCTTGTTGTCTCACATTCCTTATTCCACATGCCGCCTCTTTAACCTATATATGTAGGACATGCATGTACATAATTCCTCATTCTGGGTATCGACTAGGCTTAGGCCCTTCTACCTTCTCCTCCTCTGTTAAGTCCTCTACTTAGGCCAGCATCATCGGCATCCTCCCGAATACCCCATCTGTTGCAAATCAGTGGCATGTACGGAAGAGTAGGGCACAAAGCATGAGTACGTTGAAGCCAAAGCCACTACTTCCGGCCTGTAGGACTTGGCTGTTCCCGTCTGACACCTCTGCATTCCCAAAGCTTGACACTTCCTCATTCTGGGTATTGACTAGGCTTAGGCCCCTTACCTTCCCATTCCCCTGTAAAGTCCTCTACTTGGCTGGCACCTTTGGCACTCTCCAAGTACCCCTTCTGTTCCAAATTGGTGGCACACATGGAGAGTAGGGTGCAACGCACAAGTACATTGAAGCCAAGCCACTACTTTTGGCCTGCAGGACTTGGCTGTTCCCTGCCTGTATCTTTGGCATTACCAATGCTTGACAGCTTTGACAAATGCAAGACTGCTGATAGGAAAGTCTGGGGATGGAAGTTGATTAGCGTCTGCTGAGGTCTGGTACATTTGTTAAGCATTGAGAATTACATTTGTTGAGCATTGAGAATACTGGTTCGAAGCTGCTGGTGCAATTAGTCCAGGTTGACCCAAAGTCTTGCACTCATGATGAAGTGAGGTTACATTCAGGATGAATGGTGAAATGGGATGATAGACTGTGTTGGCAAAGAATGGTGAGACTCCCATAGTGGCACTGGGAGCATTGTTATAGGTGAACTCTGTGAGGGATAGTAATGAAGCCCAGTTGTCTTATTGATAGTTGCAATAGATGCAAAGGTACTGCTCTAATGTCTGATTAGTACATTCCATCTGGCCATTGCCTTCTGGGTGATAGCCTGAGGTGAAATGTAACTTCATGTCAAGGGCTTTTCTGAGAGAATGCCAGAAGTGGGACACAAATTCCAAGCCTCTATCTGAAGTGACGTGAGAAGGAATGCCATGTTTGGAGAATACATGAAGTACAAAGAGTTCTGCAAGTTAAGCAGAAGTGATGGTAATGGAAGTGAGAATGAAGATAGACTGCTTGGAAAAGCAATCAAAGATGACTAGGATGGCCATGAATCCTAAAGACATGAGGAGCTGGTTGATGAAGTCCATGGATATCAAATTCTAGGGATTTTCTGGCACAGGAAGCTGTTGAGTCATCCATAGGGCTTGTGATGTTGCGATTTGTTCTGCATACACATCGTGCAGGATTTGCAGTAGTCTTTGATGAATGACCTAATGCCAGGCCAATTGAAGTTGCATCTAACAAGGTCTAATGTTTTGTTAATTCCGAAGTGTCCTGATAAAATGATAAAATGTGATCATGCTTATGTTGTAAAATGCGTAAGCATAAGTCTTGTGCCTTGGGAATGTAAATGTGATCGTCAAATAGTAACAGACCATTGGATTTAGTCAGCCACTTTGGGTCGTTGTTATTTGTGAGGTGTTTCTGAGCTAAGGAGTTGGAGGGAAGATGATGTTTAATGTCATTTAGGATGTGCTCAGTGTTCATAAGAGTCGAGTCCCTCAATATAGGTTTGACAAGGCTCATGGCTCGAAGGGATGTGGTTAACTGATATTGAGAGAAGATGGGTTGAAGGTTCTGGGGATTAATAGTGGTGTAGTCACTCATCCCCTCCTTAGGATAGATGTCCCATCATCTAGTGAGCAAATCAGGCTTAGTGCCCAAACAACCTGGTCTGAAACAAATGATAAGGGTAAACTGGGAAAGGTATTCCAACCACCTAGCTTGATGTCTAGTCAACAACTTCTTCATGCAAAAGTACTCCAAGTTCTTATGATTGGTGATAGGCTTGGCAGATCCTTCCAAGTAGTGATGCCACTCTTGAAAAGCTTCAAAAATCACAAGCAGTTCTTTATCGTGAATGTCATAGTTGAGTTTAGGGAAGTGAAAGTTTGGGAATGAAAAATGACAGGATGAAGCTTGCCGTCTGGGGTGTGTTGAGAAAGTATAGCTGCTAAAGTGTAATCTGATGCATCTTTCTCCACAATCAAGGGTAAATCAGGGGTCCAATGAGTTAAGTTTCAGCTTATTAAACACATCTCTACACTCCTCACTCCAGTTTCACACCAGACCCTTGCAAGTGAGTTGAGTAAAGGGAGTCGTAATAGAGGAATAGTTGTGAATGAATTGTTGATAGAAGTTTGCAAATCCAAGGAATGATTGGATGTCTTTGACTTTACATGGCTCAGGCCATTGAGTGATGCATTTGACTTTGACTTCTGCCATTGTAAGACCATTGGGTGATAGGATATATCCAAGGTATTTGGCAGATGTTTGGTGGAAGGAGCATTTGTCTCCTTGAGTATAAAGGTTGTGTTTGTGTAATCGTCAAAGAACTTTGTAAATGTGTTTGATATGTGAGGATTCATTATTGGAATAGATGAGGATGTCATCCAAATAGATGATGGTGCAATTGTCTAATAGATCACCAAAGATGTTGTTCATGAAGCACTGAAAAGCAGCAGGGGCATTAGATAAACCAAATGGCATGACAAGCCACTTAAAGGATCCATAATGAATCCTAAAGGCTGTCTTCCATTCGTCCCCTTTGGCAATTCGAACAAGATGGTAAGCATGTCGGAGATCAATTCTGGTGTATATATGAGCTTTCTTGGGGGCATCTAAGAGGTCAGAAATAAGAGGAAGTGGATAAAAGTTCTTCTTCATAATTCTGTTTAAACCCCAAAAGTCTACGCAGAGTCTCAGGGACCCATCCTTCTTGCATACAAACAGTACTAGGGTGCTGTGAGATGAATGTGAGGGTCAAATGAAGCCCATGTTAAGGTGTTCGTTAATGAAATCTTGTAGTGATTGGAGTTCTGATACTGAGAGGGAATAAATGGGGCAAGAGGTAGCAAAGTGCCATCCTCAAGGTTGATCTTGAGGTTGTAAGGTCTATAGAGTGCTAGTGTATTACCATGCTGTTTACTAAAGACATCAGTGAAGTCATGATAGAATTCTGGAACATGCTGTTTAATGCTATCCAGGTTGTCAGAAGAGTCGACCATAGTAGAGCCTTAAGCATATTTGTTGAGATCTGCAAGGTCGAGTTAGAAGGCTTGCAAACCTTCTAGTTTGCAGGTGTAAACAAATGCTTCTGCATTAACTAGGGCTATCCATGGCACCTCCAACTTCAGAAATGGTGATTCATTGCTTAGAAGTGGGGTGCTAGACTGTGAAGTAGCATGTGAGGCCTTTGTTGTTAGAATGGCAGTTGGTTCTGTAGTCTTGAAAGTTATACTGCCCAATACCCAGTCAATTGATGGATTGTAGTAGGTGAGCCAGTTGAAGCCGAGTACTAGAGAGCAACTACTGTCCAACAATGTTACATAGAAAGTAATGTTCTGAAGTTTGCGAAGTTTGCCGGTCAGAAATCGGATAGGGATCATAGTGGTCTGGGTAATAACAGAGTTAGCAGATCTATCAAATAGTTTCAATGGAATAGGAGGCACTGAGTCAGTAGGCAGAGAATATTTTTGCACAACTCATGATTCAATAAAACAGTCTGAAGAACCACAATCTAAGAGTGTAACTAAAGGAAACTTGGGAATACTAGAGCAAGTCAAATTAACTATTAAAGAAGTTTTCAAAGTCTCAGAAGTAGAAGATATACAAGAAACAGGAGAAAGGGCATTCAAGAAGAGCATGTGAGTGAGGCTAACACAATCCTTAGCTCATGCATTTCCAAGGTTGCTGCTTATTTTTTTGACTCCATTGCCATATTGTCCTTGGCTTTGGTGTCGGTTATACTCACCTTTGTTGTGCATGCTTTCATCGATTTTTTGTTGTTGTTGTTGTTGTTAGAAGAAGTCAATGAGGATTGGGAATTGGATTTGGGGCAGTCCTTGACCATGTGACCTTTTGAAGCACACAATAGGCACAGTCCCACATCGATTTGCCTTTGACGTTCTTCAGGCAACAGCTTCCTATCTTTTCTGAGCTTGGATGAAATGTCGTTAGCATTGTTGTTATTTTTGGAAGACTTATCATTGCCGTTCTTCTTCTCCCCCTTCTTACTTCTCTTGTTATTTGAGTTGTTGGAATTTGTCAGGTCTCGGTAATACCAAAGGTGCAGGTGGGAACCCTGCAAGCCAGTTATAGTGGCTTGGCTCCAATGTACTCGTGCATTGTGCCCTACTTTCTGTACATGCCACTGATTTGGAATGGAAGAGATACTCAGGAGAATGCCGAGAGTATCAGCCTGAGTAAAGGACTCTAGACAGAAGGGAGGAGAGCAGGAAGGTGTAAACCTAGTTGATACTCAGACTGAGGAACTATGTACATGCATCTGCTACTTATATAGATTAAGAGGCAGAATGTGGAATAAGGGTGGCATAAGACATGGAGAAAAGAATAAGGTATGGAGACCATGTGGAAGTATTGTCCATCATGATCTAGAATAGAAGAATAAGATGTAGATGAGAATAAAACAATGAGATATGACCAATAATAAACGAGTAAGAGTGTGAGTGAAAATATAAAACAATAGGGCTGCATCCAAATAATAAGTGAATAGTGAATGTCCCAAGGGAAACCAGGTGAAGGAAAGGATGGGGGATGAAGGAATAATAAGGAATAGAAGGGGTGGGATGGGGAACATGAACCAAATGATGAACCAAATGTACTGAGCTGAGACTATGTACTAGTGAGAAATGACTTGTCACTGGTATGTGAGATTAAGTGGTAAGGGTTGTTTGGTCAGTACTACCGAGTTATTATGGCCCGTACTCTCAATAAACCCATACCAGCCCCCACAACCACCTACACCTTTTCTGGGACTTTCCAACTGTTAAAAGTCTGGAACAATCACTTTCTGTAAATCCATCGCACCCACCCAAAGTTCTATATTCCCGAGTCTCTGAGATTCCAAGACCAAGGTTCCGCTCTTTTGATAAATGACACGCAGGATCATTGCGTACCTCACTCCCTTGTTCTTCATTCTGTATTAGCCCCTTGTACTCTTCCCTCCCCTTGTCTTTACTTGGCAAAGATAGTACAAAGACTAGATACATGTATATAAGTTACCAGTTGACTGGACTATTTGCCAGTACAAATATCAACTTAATTCTGCGTTGTAGTTTCCAATTCAGTTCCGGTAAACTTTCTGACTTTCTAAAATTAGGGACAGATGATCGAGGAGGGCACAATGTCAAGCCCACAATGCCATGCTCTGATTTACTTGGTAGTACCAACCAACCAACCCTTACCATATCATCCCTCACCAGTGTGTGGCCTCAGCTTGGTACATTCGGTTCATCATTTGGTTCATTACCTCTATCCCACCCTCCTATTCTTTATCATTGTTTTATTCCCTGTCCTTCCCCTTGCCTGTTTACCCTCAGGACACTCACTATTTGTTGTCACTCAGCAGTGGCCCTATTGTTTTATGTTCAGCCACTCTCTATTGTTCTATTCTCACTCACTCCTTTGTTCTCGGTCATACTTCATTGTTCTATTATCATCCACATTCCTTGTTCTATTCTTGATCATTGTGGACAATGCCTCCACATGATTCTTCATACCTTATTGTTCTCCATTCCTTATGCCACTCTGTTCCACATCTCACTTATTAGCCTATATAAGTAGCCAATGTATGTAGATGGTTCTTCGTTCTGGAAATCAACTAGGTGTTAAATCCGCGTGCTGGCGCTCGACTGGAGACTTCCGGAAGGGGTCGGAGGGTTTCCATTAGGGTTCCAGGGGGGAAGTTCGTATTCCAAAGGCTGGGAAAGGGTTTGGAGTAGATCAGAATTGGAATTGGAATCAGAAGTCGGAGCGCCGGGAGTCTGGGGGCTGTCCGGTATAGGATGGTACGAGTGGTTTGAGGTCGCAGGGACTTGGCTTCAACTTATGTGTTGCGTCCTCCTCGATCGTCTGTCCCTAATTTCGGAGAGTCAGGAAGCTTACTGGAAACTAATCGGAAACTACAATGCAAACTAAGTCGATATTTGTACTGGCAAATAGTCCAGTCGACTGGAAGGCTATATACATGCGACTGTCCTTGTACTATCTTTGCCGGTCATAAAACAAGGAGAAGGGGAGTACAAGGGGTCAATATAAAAGAGAGAACAAGGGAGTGAGGTATGCGATGGTCCTGCGCGTCAGTTATCAAGGTGACGGAACCTTGACTTTGGAGTCTTCGGAGGTTCAGAAATCGCAGAACCTCAGGATATATGTCGGACCTCCGGAAATCTGTTATGCAGGCTTTGAGTGATCGGATGGGTCCCAGAAACGGTGCGGGTGGTTGTGGTGCTTAATGTGGGTTTGTTTGGCGGCATGGGCTATAACACTAGGTTTACGCCTTCTTGTCCTCCCTCCTCCTGTCTAAAGACCTTTACCTGGGCTGACATTCTCGGCACTCTCTCAGGTATCTCCTCTGTCCCAAATCAGTGGCATGCATGGGAAGTAGGGTGCAACACATGGGCACGTTGAAGCCATGCCACTATTCCTGGCCTGCAGGACTTGGCCACTCCTCGGCATTCCCAGAGCCTGACACACAACACATAAGTTGAAGCCAAGTCCCTGTAACCTCGAACCACTCAAACTACCCTATACCATGAACAGTCCAAGTCCTCTGGCACTTCCTGTCTTTCCGTCCCCATTCCAATTCCGACTGTGAACCCATGACCTTAGTCCCTCCACCTCTGGAGTGTGAACCCCCCTTCGGAAATCATTTGGAACCCTCTGGAAACCCTTCCAGAAGCCTCTGGCTAAGCACCAACATGCAGATTTAACACGAGTGAACCAGAGCTTGGTATTGTAGGCTTGACAGAATTGGAGGAAGACTGATTGTTGTTGTTGTTAGAGTTGGAGCAATTGGAAGTTGATGTATTTGCCTTTGAAGGATTTCCAAAGTTGTCATACTCCTTGGGTTCCCAGTACCTGCTGTCGATCTCAAGTGAAAACTGTCTGAGTTTGGTGAGGGATTTGAAACGAGGGAAGTGAAGGAGGCTGTCCTTGATTGTCACGACCATACATCGTGCTTTGACTTACTCGGCAGTACCGACCAACCGACCCAATTCACATCACTCCACGGCATACGGTTTCGGTTCGGTACACCCGGTTTATCACCCGGTTCATTACCCTCCTCCCCAACCCCTATTCTTCGTCAACCCTACACTCTCTTCTTTTCCCCCTCACTCGTTTACCCACGGGACGTTCACTACTCCCTGCCACTCACTCACGTCCCTATTGTTTTATTCTCGGCCATTCCTCATTGTTCTATTTTCTTTCCCACATTCCCACCGCTTATTCTATTATCTTACCCTCTTATTATTCTATTCTAATCGTTGTGGATTATGCCCCCACATGGTCTTCATACCTTATTCTTTTTTCCATGTCTTATGCCACCCTTATTCCACATTCTGCCCCCCAGCCTATATAAGTAGTTGATACGTGTACATAGTTCCTCAGTCTGAGTATCAACTAGGCTTACGCCTCCCTACTCTCCTCCTTCTGTTCAGAAGTCCTCACTCAGGCCGACATCCTCGGCATTCGCCTGAGTATCCGTTCTCGTACAAGTTAGTGGCACGCACAGGAGGCAGGGCGCAACGCACGAGTACGTTGAAGCCGAGCCACCCTGACCGGCCTGCAGGACTTGGCCGGTTCTGACAGTACCTTCGGTAGTACCGGGTCCTGACATTGATGCACTTGACCAACCCTTTGTATGCCACATGTGCAAGGGCAGCATCATTCCATTGAGTGCAAGTGGAGGCTCAGGCAAAGTCAATAAAATAGTATACTACTTGATGATGATCTTTCATGACTATCTTGCTGAGTTCAATTTAAGCTTAGCTTGGTCGGTGCTATTGTAAACCTCAGGCTTGCAAATCTTGGCATGATGGCCAGGATTGGGATTGGGCTTAGGGAGTGGTTGGGCTAATCGCTTGACGAGTGCTTTGACAATCTTGTTGGTGCTAGTGTTCGAATTAAGAGTAAGGTTCAGGTTTGCTTCATCAACATCATTATTGTCAATGGGTTCTTCATCATCATCATCCTTAGGAGGAGTATTTCTGCCAGACAGGCTAGCTTCATGAATTGAAGGTTGTTCTGACAGTCATCAAAGTTCGGAAATCTCCTGCAACTGGTTTGGGACTTCTATGATGAAGGGTAGATTACAAGTGGTTGAACGAGTATTCATAATGGTTGTGATATGTGAAGATGATATACGAAGTGCAATCAGTTATAGAAGTCAGATAATACTGTTACAACATGAAAAGACAATGCAGTCATAATTAAATGTAATATCTCCCAAGGTCAAAGCAATGGCAAGGTTCAGAGTAGGGTTAGGTTTTAACTTGTGTGTTGCACCTACCAGATTGTACTGGACCCTAATTTTATAAAGAGCAAGGATGTAAATTAAGTCTAAGATGAACGGACAGAAGCTTAGTCAAAATCTTAGTCAATTATCTGACTGAAGACTAAACTACTGAATGTACAAGATCTTTATACTACTTTCAAATCTATAAGGAGTCGACTAGATTCTTATAATAGATAAGAAAGTCCAAGGATCGTGAAAAGCGAGAATGTTAAATCCGCATGTTGGCACTTAGCTAGAGGCTTCTGGGAGGGTTTCCAGAGGGTTCCAAATGATTCCCGAAGGGGGGTTCATACTCCAGGGGTGGAGGGACTAAGGGTCAGACTGGGGATCAGAATTAGAATGGGGACGGAAAGTCGGGAAGCGCCGGGGGTCTTGGAACTGTTCTCGGTATAGGGTGGTATGAGTGGTTTGAGGTTGTAGAGACTTGGCTTCAACTTATATGTTGTGCCCTCCTCGATCATCTGTCCCTAATTTCAGAGAGTTAGAAAGTTTACCGGAACTTAATTGGAAACTACGACGCAGAATTAAGTTGATATTCATACTGGTGAATAGTCTAGTTGACTGGTGACTTATATACATGTATCTAGTCTTGTACTATCTTTTACCGAGTAAAGACAAGGGGGGAAGAGAGTACAAGGGGCAATATATAACAAAGAACAAAGGAGTGAGGTATACGATGATCCTGCGTGTCATCTATCAAAGGAGCAGAACCTTGACTTCGGAATCTTTGGAGGTTTGGAAACACAGAACCTCGGAATGATGCATCGGAAATCCGGAAATCAGTTATTCAGGTTTTGAGCAATCAGAAAGGTCCTGGGAATGGTGCAGGTAGTTATGGGGTTTAATGTGGGTTTATTTGGTGGCATGGACCATAACAGAGAACAGAAATACTATGTCCCAATCTTGATCTCCTCTGTGACATTGAGGGGTGATGTGTCACCCCAATTCCCAACAGAGTTACCCTATAAGGAACGTAGTAGCAGATCAGATATCAGAGATAGATGTCAAGTACAGGTACCGAGGATCCGATAACTCGGCAGTACCGACTAAAAACACTCCATTAGTAACCAAGTACGAACCATTCAATGAGTTGTTCTCAGCCAGACGCGCATATCGGTCACACCTCTCATTCCTACGCCTACTCCTCACTCCTCGGCCGCCTTACCTCGGGACTTCCTGCCCTTGTGTTATCTTCAGTTATGGCCTTGTTTTACAATCGGGCATTTCCTATTGTGCTAGGGCATGTCCTATTATTCGGTCCTTCATTGTTTTACTTCCACCTTACATTTCTTATTCTAATTTTACTCGTTGTGGACAATAACCACATGCTCTGCATACCTTGTTGTCTCACATTCCTTATTCCACATGTCGCTTCTTAACCTATATAAGTAGGACATGCATGTACATACTTCTTCATTCTGGGTATCGACTAGGCTTAGGCCCTTCTACCTTCTTCTCTTCTGTTAAGTCCTTGACTCGGGCCAGCATCTTCAGCATCCCCCTGAGTATCTGTCTGTTGCAAATACAGTGGCACGCACAGCAAGTAGGGCGCAACGCACGAGTACGTTGAAGCCAACGCCACTACTCTTGGCCTGCAGGACTTGGCCATAGTCCGCCCGACCTTTCGACAACACCCCTCGGCAGTACCGAAGTCCGTCAGTATCCGACTCCTGACAATAGAACAGAATTATAAATAAGGAAAGTGGAGTGGAACAAAATGAAAAGGATATTAAATGTAAATGAAGTGAAAATGGATTTGCGAGCATATGGAGATTGTGTCAGGAACCGTACGCTGGCAAGCCGACTATTCAATTCAGCCCACTCAGCCCAACTCTGCTCTCGCTTGCTATTCAATATAACGCCCTCAGCCCATAGACTATATGCACCTCGTGTATCCATCTTGGCATCATGTGCTCCTGTCAATTCACTCCACTCATTTACGTCACATTCCATATGCTTGCTTTTCCATTCCGTCTTCATTTACGTTTAATATCTTTCATTACGTTTCATTTCATTTTCATCTGTTCGCAATTCCATTCACTCCTTTATATCCAATCTGCTATTACATTCCTTAGGGTAACTTCATTGGGAATCCAAGTGACACGTCACTCAGCAATGTCACGGAGGAGATCATTATTAGGGACGTAGTATTCTGTTTCTCGCTTTTCACAATCCTCGGCTTTCTCATTCTATTATAGGAATCCCTTCGACTCTTAATAGATTAGAAAGTAGTATAAAAGATCTTGTACTATTAGTTCAGTCTTCAGTCAGAAAATCAATCTTGATTTTGACTAAGGTTCCTCTGTTTACTTCCGTCTACTTTGCTTTTATGAAATCAGGGACCGTGCAGTCCAAGTGGGTGCAACACAATACGTTGAAGCCAAGCCCCAATCCGAACCTCACCAATTGTCTCACCATTGGGAGATTAAATAATATACGATTACATCCTTTATTATCATTGTAACAGATTGACATAAATGAGTGGAGCAAATTGACAGGTACATGTGATGCCAAGACAGATACATGAGGTGCATATAGTTTGAGAGCTGAGGGCATATGGTTGAATAGGCAAGTGAGGGTGGAGTTAGGCTGAGTGGGTTGAAGTGAATAGTTAGGCATGCCAGTGTACACTTCCTAATACATGTGATTCCAAGACAGATACATAAGGTGCATTGAATTCGAAGGCTGAAGAGCATATGGTTGAATAGGCAAATAAGGGTGGGTTTAGGCTAAATGGGCTGGTTTGAATAGTCGGGCATGCCAGTGTGGTTCCTAATAGTTCCCCAGATGGGCACCTAAGCAGAGGTAAAACCCAGGAATCCATCACACAGTGTTAAATATAAGGACTGAAATACTA
>QLPI01004650.1:0-10704 GCA_003314275.1 Chroogomphus rutilus | reverse complement strand
GCCACATATCAGGGGCAAGTGTCAACACCTCTGACCACCTGAAAGAAAGGGGCAAGCGCCAATACCTCTGACCAGCCACATACTGGTGGCAAGTGCCAACGCCTCTGACCGCCTGAAAGAATAGCGAACCGAGAATGGACAGAATACCAGAGGAAGCGAGAAACAAATGAGACAGGTGCAGAGCAGCAATGAGAGAAAGAGGAAAGGGAGGACAGAGAGAGAAAAGAGTTCAAGGCAATTTTATGGAAGTAATGGAGAGGAACATCAGTGAAGGGGTGGACGAGATAAAACAAAAAGACTTACGCATCAAAAAAGCCGGACGAAGATCCCGCGTTTACCCAGGACGAGACTATGCAGACCCAGAGTTGGGCCCCAGACAGACACGGCAGACTTACCGTTACCACCGCCAGCAGATCCATCGACGCGAGTCATAACCGCGCAGACGATGCAAGTAGCATAATTGACAGAAGAAGGGATTGACAACAGCCGCAGACGATTTACCTGCGAAGCTTATTGAAGCCGGCCATACGAATGAGGCCGTGATCGAGTTTGAGCCGTTGAGGCCACCAGCAGCGAGCGGGGATGCCGCGCACACACGAACGATCAATGTCGCGATTGAGGGGATCGCCATACCGCCGCCAACGAGCCGCGAGGAAAAGAAACAGCTGACAGCCACCCATACGCGAACGAAACGCGAGACGACGCATAGTGTAGAGAGAGGATCGTTGAGGAAGACGCGCGATATGTCGCGCGCAGCAGACGACGAGTTGTTGAGGCCACCGGACGTATATCCCATGTTGATCGAGAACGAGAGGCCGCGGACCGTCGCGCAGACACGAACGAATGATGAGGGGCCGCGTACCGCAGTGACAGAACCGGACGCGTATAGAACGCACGTACGAATCGACGCGGCGCATGTCCAGAATGAGGAACCACCGATCGACGCATTGACGCGAAAGGTGCATGGACGGACAGGGAGCAAAAGGTCGCAAGTGGAGGAAGGTTTCATAGAAGGGGCGGGCAAGAGAATCAGCGAAGGTTCAAGAGAGACAAGGGAGACTGCTCACCCGTTCACAACCAACCCGGCATGTACACAAACCGACCCCGGGCGCATAGAAGAAACAAAGTCGCCGCGCACAATCGACATCGTCGAGGCGGAGCCATCGAGGCAGACCGCCGCACCGTCCACAGAGACCGCGGGGACCCTCATAACGTCGAGGCGGCCAGACGCGGCGCGTATCCACACAGGAACCAGAAATGTCGGCATCTTGAGTCCATGTTGCGCAGGCCCCAGCTTTAGCTATAGCGTAGAATCGCCACCGCCATCGAACGAGACGATGGCGGATGACGCGGAACATCCGGATGCGCATCACGTGACGAAGTCACGCACAGACAGGGGAGAGACACCGATCCCATCTCATGCAACGACCGCATTATCAATATACCTAAAAATTCGTGCAGGGTGCTTGCAACATGTCCACACACAGGGCGCCAAGTCCGCACGAGAACGCGCAAGGTGAACGGCCGGCGCGACCGCATACACTCGCCGAGACATCATTTACAACACATTCCCATTCGATTCACGCGTCGCAGACAGCACTACCACGTTCCCATACAGACCACTACTCTATTCCATGCGACAGACACAGAACGCGTTAACTCCGGGAGGTTTTCAAACCGCCGGACATGTATGATCACAGAAAGAGTTTTACTTCCACACAGATAGATTGTATTCTAAGAAACCCTCGAAGGGAAATATAGAGAAAGCCTCCAGAGACGGAGCAGATTTATTTTCAGATCTTTCAGACCCTACACACATTCAAGGGGTGCATATATTCATCTTCATTTTTATTCCATTCCACTTTCTATCCATCACCGCCACATTGGTTCCTCTTGGGGCAAACACGTCAGCCACTTCACGAATGCTTTGGCACACGCGTTTGAAGGGGTGTGTTGGAACCAGCCGCTGCATTTTCATACATGTGTCTCGCACGCATGGTAGCTGCGTCACACGGATGGTCACATGCGCGTCGCTATTGACGCGTCAATACCAACGCGTCTCCCGGAAGGGACGTGCACAATGGAATTTACTATATAATAAAGCATGTATTAGAATAATAAAATAACAAATTAATTTTCCCCAAAACTTTCCCCTTATTTTCTTTGACCACTATCTATATTCAAATATCTGTAGTCACATCAACCAAGAGATAGCTGGTGTGGGGATGGAGTTAAGTGGAGGTGGTCTCACCGTAGAGCGAGAGGACATAGCGGGAGAGAAGACACTCAATGTTTTATTTTCCTCGAATCTGACTTCAGTCTTGACTTATCATGGCCTTTAATGGAGAGACTCTGATACGGTGC
Organism: Chroogomphus rutilus; assembly: GCA_003314275.1. Classification (NCBI taxonomy): domain Eukaryota; kingdom Fungi; phylum Basidiomycota; class Agaricomycetes; order Boletales; family Gomphidiaceae; genus Chroogomphus; species Chroogomphus rutilus. Next base: position 8,340 of record QLPI01004650.1, on the reverse strand, counting down.
ATGTTTACATGAGGCTGTCAGTGATGAGGTACACAGTCAGTCACGTGCGTCAAAGATCGTCGACTTCGGAGATAAAGGGACGAGCGGCACCGATGGGAAGTTGTAGGTAAGATATACGGGGGGCCCTGTTTGAATATGAGCAAAGCGTTACTACCTTGAAAATTGAGAAACGATTACCACATATATGAGTGAAGAGCAAGGCCACCTTGCACTTCGTTCGAAGTGGAATTGGCATTCTCGGCAAGCCACATGGCGTCATCCAGCCATTGGGGATTGGGGTCAAATGAGGCACGATGCATCGCCGAAAGCTCTGGTACTCCTGATTCCCGTATATTTGCCCCATCGCTGTTTGAAAAAACGTACATGGAGGGATTTATCGCCCCGGGATGTGCCTCGCAGTCCCATTGGAAGTCGGAGTATTCATATATCGGCACACTGGGACCGTCCACGAGTGTCAGACTAATGAAACATAAGCGCAGTATTCTGATAACTATCTCACGCTGCTGGTCAAAACTTGTTTCGGCGCTTAAAAAGATACTAACCTAGTTTCAGTTCATGGTATTGTAAACAACTCTATTGGCAGAGTAAGCCTGCAACAACTGTAAGTTCAGCAGAAGAGCTGGTGTATTGACTACTATACCTGCAACAACTGTAAGTTCAGCAGAAGAGCTGAAGAGTGCAGATAATACATGTAAACTACTTATAGTCTTTAGTTCAGGCACAGAGTATGACTAATTGGAAGAACAATAAAGAACAATAGGGAGTTACTCTGATGTTGTGTCAAGTGTACACTATTTTTACAACACTCCCCCTCACTTGAGGCAACATCAAGTCCAGGAAATCTATTTGAAGATTATAGAGGCTGGAGTTGATATGGATAGGAATGGAGGATCATGCTGTGTGGAGCACAAGAGAATGTCGTGCAAAATGCAAGTGGGGTGCAAGAAGTAGATGCATGTGGCGGTGGTGCGTGTTATGCAGACAGAGGCAGCGGTAGAACATGCAGAAGTGGCCGGGATGTATCACGCAGAAGTGGCGTGAGCAGGTACGGCAGTGAGAGCGTAATGGGGACACGAGCCGAGTATTGGTGGGCTCTTCATGTTTCTCAGGTCGCGTCTGGGCTAGTGCATATGCCCGTGTGCAAGAGTGGAAAGGGCCGCTTATCGCCATGACGGTCGTCGGCACGCATGTTTGCAGACGGCGTTTTGCTCCTATACGGCCTTGTACGTTGGTTGTGTCGAGTGCGAGCGCGAACGGCTGAAAGAATGAAAGGCCGCAAGCATGGATGGCTGCGAGCGCGAACGGCATCGAGCGCAAATGGCTGCGACGCGTGAGGTAGGTAGAGACTGCGCTCCTCGACAAAGAGGGCGCGTTTGCGAGAGGTGGCAATGGCCAGGGTTGCATGCGGTGGAGTCGCGGGAGTCAGAGGTGTGGGCGGTGCGTGAACCACGCGAGTGAGCGTGATGCGACGAGTGAACATGTGTGGGTAGGACGAGTGTCGGTGCGACAGGTAGGCGGTGTACAAACGTCATGCGAGTGAATGACGTGCCAACGGCGCGAAAAGTGCGAATGGACGGCGCATGACGAGAACGGTGATGACGCGGACGTGTGGCGAAAGCGATGCGATGACGCGGACGACGTGCGGCAATGGTGTGTACGATGCACGATGTGTGGCGAGTAAGCGATGCGCGAGTGGTGCGCGAACGGCGGTGCGCACGATGCACGACGTATGTATGGTGCGCGTATCGGCGCGAGTGGGGGTAGGATGGCGCACGTAGGAGGTGCGAGTGAACGGCGCGTTGCGATGGTGAGAACGGCAAGATGAGGCGGGTGACGGATATTGCCTGTTGTAGTAAGTCGGCGTGTGGTGGCGAGTCAGCGTGTGGCTGACATTGCGTGTGATAGCGAGTCGGCATGTGGCCGACGTTGCGTATGGTAATGGGCTGGCGTGTAGGACCGTGCAGGTGCCGTATGCCGACGTGACTTGGTGAGGTGGCTGCCAGTGCTGACATCGCGTACAGTTTCCATCGGGTGTGGTAGGCCTCCGCCGTGTGAGTGATAGCGTGGTTAGTGAGGCTGCTCTGGAGGGAATGGGATGGACGTTTGGGAGGCGAATGCAACGCTACTGGTGTATGGCGGCAACGCTCTATGTGCTGCCTAAGTGGGTCGTGCATATGCTGGATGTCCCGCTCCCCCTGAAAGGCGAGTCTTGCCACCGTGGTGCGCGGGAGTGACGGCAGAGGTCACATTTGTGCTACAAGTAAGATGCAGCGGTGGTGCGTTCCAGATACATGGGAACGGGAACGCGAGCAGTCAAGTAGGATGCACTGCATGCAAGAGGTGAAGCCGTGTGAGGCGTATGGGGTTGCTGTGTTTAGCTGTAAGGTGTCTGTAGATTACTCAAGTGTCTTGAATCCCTGTTCATAATTCTCCCCCGCAATTGAGAAATCGGCGGGTCTGAGCTACAGCCTTACATGGTGACATGCAGCTGACATTGCGCATGGTGGCGAGCTTGGTGTGTGACCGGTGTCGCGTGTATCATGGCAAGTCAGTGAGATGATGTCCTGTGTGGTAGTGAGCCACCGTGTGACCAGCCTCGCGTGTCATAGCGAGCCGGTGTCCGGTCTGTGTCACTAATAGTGGCAAGCTGCTATGTGAGCAGCATTGCGCCTGTGAGCTCCTGCGTAGTCTCCCTCGCACATCATGCCGAGTCAACGAGCAGTCTGTGTCACGTAGAAGGCGAGCTGGCGTGTGGCTAGCGTCGCGCTGTGAGCTGCCGTGTTGTCGATCTTGCGTGTCTGAGCAAATCGATTTCGGCCTGTGTCACGGGTGGTTGTGAGCAACCGTGTAGCTGACCTCGCGTTTGACATGGCGAGTCAGTATTAGGTGTCACATGGTGGCAGGCTGGCAGTGGCCAGCCTTGCAGCTTGTGGTGAGCTCCACGTAGTCACCCTCGCATGTCATGGCGAGTTGACGAGTGGTCTGTCACCGGTTGTATTTGGCAACCTAGGTGTATTCCCGATGATGGCGGGTGGCCGTTGTTGCATGTAAGGCTGTGGTTGAGCGTGGCTGCGGATGAGCGTGTAGTTGGTTGCGCATGTTGCCAGTCATTTTTGTGTCTGTCGGTCGGCAGAGGTCGATCTGCAATGAGTTACTGCATCATATCGCTGAGTGGGGAGCGTGTGGGATCGATGGGGGCATTTCGGTGTGCTGTGCATTGATCCTGCTCCTCTTCGTAGCGTTCGCTGTTTTGCGTTCATGTACCTCCATTTTCGTCATGCTCGCAGCATGTTTGTTCTCCTTGTCATTGTAGGTGCGGCTGGCAAAGTCAACCAACGACCGTGGGCAAAGTCCATGAGACAAGGTGTGTGCGATGTCAGTCACTTTTGGGTGAGAGTCGAGACGAAGATAAGAGGAGGAGTGGGGACGCCAGATAGGGACACGGTGAAAGACATGTTGTGCTTGCCGATCAAAAAGTGTAGGCTTGAAGGGCCGTGCAAAGGGTATGGCTGGTTCTGAACATGCATCGCGCGTGTAAGTACATCCTGGGCGGTGCGAACAACAGTGGCACCTGTACCAAGGGGACGGTAGCGCGAGTGGGTGTAGACAAGGGTCACCGTTGGTGGCAAAGATGTTGTTGACGAGGTGGGGCTTGGAAACATGCATTGAGCGAGTGGAAGCCACACTGTGTGGATGACTGTGTGTACTCGTACGGGATAGCCACGATATTGCCTTTGATTTTCGTCGTGGAGGACGGCGAGTGAGGTTGGGTGCTCAGGTGTGCGCTGGCGACGTGTACGCGGGGCATCGTTCGAGTGTGCGTCTCAGGTGTGCGCTGGCGACGTGTACGCAGAGCATCATCCGGGTGTGCGTGCTCCTCGCTGCGCTGACTTTGGCGTGATACGCCACCACTCGATGTCGGCGACGACACGTTTGCTGTTGGCGTCGGATGCCGTGGGGGCAGGTGGTGACTGCGCTGTGTGGCGAGGACGCGGTAGGTGTGAACGACGGCGATAGTGTACCAGGGTGTGAGTACGGTGCAGCAGCGGCACGCGCAGAGGGCGAGGGTGTGCTGCAATAGAGAGCAAGGTAGGCCAGCGTGGTATCGAGGACGGCGTTTGTCAGGCTGGTGTAGCCTACGGGAGCCGATGCCTCTGGCAGTCACAACGGTTGGATGCGTGCGGAAAAACCCCGTCGAATACGCGGTTCAGGTGGCGAACCCGTTGGTGAAAGCCCGGTGGTGTCGAACCGATGGGCGATGTTTGCAACGTAGAGTTGCGCACTCTCTGAATAGGTTGTCCAGAGGAGGGCTTGGAGAGTGGGTGACGAAGGAACAGAGGCGAATGCGGCGAGTGCAAGTACTACTGCGTCGTTTACGAGCGATCAAAGCTCGGTGTTCCTCGCCGTGTGCCATCCGTGTGCTGGTGGAGCCAGTCCTCCCAGTTTGGTCCTGTCGAACTTCTCGACTGAAGTGAAAGACCTGTAAGGTGTTGGACACAGCATGGGATGGAGGTGAGCATGGACTGAACAAGGTGTTGGGTAGGCTATGTATCCAGCGTTCAAGCTGGGTGAGCGTTCAGGCGGGGCCCATAACCTATTGTAAACAACTCTATTGGCAGAGTAAGCCTGCAACAACTGTAAGTTCAGCAGAAGAGCTGGTGTATTGACTACTATACCTGCAACAACTGTAAGTTCAGCAGAAGAGCTGAAGAGTGCAGATAATACATGTAAACTACTTATAGTCTTTAGTTCAGGCACAGAGTATGACTAATTGGAAGAACAATAAAGAACAATAGGGAGTTACTCTGATGTTGTGTCAAGTGTACACTATTTTTACAACACATGGGGTGGAATAGAGAGGCCATGACGGTCGATCATGGAACGAGCATGGTCACGCAACCACTTCCACGCATGTGTCTCATCGAGATTATTATATTCTAAAGTAATCTTGATATTGTCATGCGCGGGGATAGAAAGAGGGATGAATCTACAATGAGTGGTTAACAAGACAGACACAAAAGTGCAAATGCACTTGCCTGTGCCGGTGGAAAGTCTGACCTGCTTGGCTAAATATAGCTTCTCCGGGGTTGTTCTGGGAGTAATTACGTTTATAATTCCAGGACAGTGATCCAGTGTGTCCTTGCATGTGGTAATGAACATTGTCAACGACGACAAATTTATCACTTTTGTCAACATAGCCAATGTCACCCAAACCGACCGCACTATTGGCAGCACTGAACCTGTATGGCACGGAATGGGGACCCTGCACTAGCCAGCCTTGTTCAAAAAATGCAGCCCCGACCATAGGAAGCGTGATTTCATCAAATCGACATCGAAGGATGTCCACGAGATCCTCAGTGCGGTGGGTCCATGAGTGTTAGAACCAGGCATCATTGAGTCATTCATATAATATTCTCCACCAAAACTCCAATATCTCCCCCAACCATCACCCAATCAAGGCGCAGCCTCACACAGAAGTCCCATATACTATGAGGAACATTCACGAATATTTTCGTGGTTTTAGGAGTGGGTTTTACCTCACACTGTCTACCCGGCCCCATACCTACCCCAAGGGCCGGCTCACCTCATCTAGACACGTTGGGAAGGGGATACACTGGCATGTGGCTCCTTCATTCAGTTTATGTTTAATTCTATTCTATTCCTATACTTCCCCTGTGAAGTTTTCGTCTATATCATCCCCACCGCATATATGCGGGTGTAGCACGCGCACGGCCGCATTAGGCCGGCTTCTAAACTTCACTCCGTGAAGTTTTCGTCTTACTAATCATCTTCTACTTTGTATAAATACAAGAGATATTTAGAGTAGTACAGTAACCAAAACAAAGCAATTGTAATTTCATCGTTGCTCCCCCATCACACTGGCCATTAGGCCACACTCATAAATCTACTCACTCGCGCTGAACGAAGGTTAAGCGCCGAGTGTAGTTTCCTATTTAGGACTAAGACACCAGCCACTCGTCGTACAGTAAGGCCGGGTCACAGTTGGGTTTCCAACCACAACTATTATATTATATCATTACAATTTATATCTTACTTGTGGGAGAACCACAAACCGTTAAACCGACGCTTTGGCGCCCAGACCGGATTCCCGGATCGGCGCCTAAGCGGAGAGTAAACCCGGGACTCAGCTCCCAGTAGAATTGCCTTAGAGCAATATATTTCCTATAGATAAATACATCTAAAATCATAGGAAATTCTAGGGAACTATTCCCCTCATTGTCCCACCGACTCTCCGATATAATAGCGCGGGAAAACCCCAGGAAACCCTATCTGCCAGACCCATCTACAGATTAAAAGTCTCAGGTTAATCTACAATGAGGAGGAGCGAAGAATGAGTTTCCCCAGCCAGGTGACGGGATTAGGATCGTCTCTGCCCCATACACTTCTATAGACAGATAATATTATACCAGAAATGTACGACATCTTCTGATACTGACGTTGGAAGGGTATGGTGCATCACAGTTAGAATATTCTCAACAGACTACCGTGATGATGAGCACGACTGGGAGCATCTATCGGCAAATATGGCAACTTGCCTGTGGGTGTCTGTCTTCACCTGATAATTCACCTCCATATATCAATTTACACTGGGGTTGATCATGTCCTCTCTGAACAGTAACGCAAAGGCCGTCATACTAGAGATTGTCAGAAAGGTTGAATTCAGAAAATGAATTCATTACCATGCCAACAAGAGGGAACACAAATCCTCCCGAAACTTGAGACTCTGCCAATGCCTAGTCATGGATAATACTATAAGCAATTATATGAGCAACTGGGTGTGTCATACCAGAATTGATGTCCGCTGGTCCAACAGGTGCATCAATACCAATACAACCTCATATATGCCATTACGAACCATGTCATAGAGTCCACATATCAACTCCACGGGTTTTGATGATACCGTGCGTCTGACCCAACTCCTCAAACTCTCAAAATTTTCCCCTGGCATGTGATATACCTCGAACGGCATGCTGCATGCGGATCTGCTCGCTCCAATGAGCTGCAATATCAAAGGATCCCTTGAATAAAGTGATTAGGATTTTTTACACTGAATCTCCAACCACAACTCACATGATATCTCTGCGCAAAGAGATGTCTCGCTCAAACTACGACAGGGCAAAAAATGGGGAAGAGTCTGAAAAAAAAACAGGAGACTTACGAGGCTTGTCTTCTGTTGAGAAGGCGACCCATGATACGTTTTTACGAGAACCATCCGACCATCAGGTCGTCTCGCTTTGTGCAGCTTAACTGTGACCGCGGGGATAGATGAGTCCCACCGAGGACTCAGATCCACGTTATAGTGATTTATCGTCTCAAGAAGGTTGATATCATCTCGGGAATAAGTTCGTATCTGTAATTGGCATCAGTATACTGCGTTTCCAAAAAAAAAACTTCAATGGTTACGTGCATCGGGATTATCCAAGGAACCTGAGGACATGGGTATTGGCTGACTATTCATACCTTCAAGGTGCATGTGCTGTCAGTGTGGAATGAATGACTGGAAGAAAGTATGATGTCACTTCTGAAATGTATATTCACATTTCCCTTGGCATCTGAAACAGAAAATGTGACCGGTTTCAGCACTTCCTATATGCCACAGTGTTCAACAAGTGGATTCACATATTTGGCTGTCCTGCATATTGAAGTTTATCAATGGTGAAGACGTGGATTGTGCTTTGGTAAGGTATGAAGTGTAGTATAAAAAGTTAGGGATACTAGATGATTCGTACCAGGTGGCATTTCACAGATATCGCCCCTAAGAAGCTTTGATTGACGCTTAGTATCACTGCCGCTTCTCTGGTGCAGCCCTAAAAGGAGTTTCATAAAATTTGTTGGGACAGAGCTGACAGGTAGAAACATTCCAGCGCATGTGCAAGAAATGACAAGAGTTCCACCAACAACAATAATGAGTCTATCATGAAGGAATGAATGGAAAACAGACATACCCAATATGTAATTCTTTAGCCTTAGACTTCCGTTTCTTATGCGTTCTTGAAGGATTGTTTGACGGAGCACTCATAACCGCTGAGGTTCGTCTAGCGGTAGTAGGCAGCAGGTGGTTAGGAAGATGATTAGCGGCAGCAGAGATGTCAGGGCCTTCCATAACTGTATCTCTGTTCCACATATCCGAATCCTTCCCCCCAACAGAGTCCAAGATAGTGCCTTTGAACCCCTCTGCAGCCTCGCATATCCTATGTTCTATCCGTCCCTCTGGGTTGTATTCTTCATTCTCCTGAGGTTGAGGGATGCTCGAGTCGTGGTGTTTATCTTCAAAGCCAAGAATACAACTTAGAACATTCATGGTGATGAAGCACGGAG
>QLPI01004647.1:0-35417 GCA_003314275.1 Chroogomphus rutilus | reverse complement strand
CTTCGTTCTGGAAATCAACTAGGTTTACACCTTCTTGTCCTCCCTCCTCCTGTCCCAAGTCCCTTACCTGGGCTGACACTCTCGGCACTCTCCCAGGTATCCCTCTGTCCCAAATCGGTGGCACGCATGGGAAGTAGGGTGCAACGCACGAGCACGTTGAAGCCATGCCACTATTCCCAGCCTGCAGGACTTGGCCACTCCTCGGCATTCCCGGAGCCTGACAGACGGACAAACTGAACACATGAATCAAACCCTCAAACAGTATCTCCAAGTGTATTGCAACTACCAGCAAAACAACTGGTCCAAACTATTACCCATCACTGAATTTGTGTACAACAATGCCCCCAATGCAACGATGGGAATCTCCCCCTTCTATGCCAACAAGGGCTATCATCCGAACATCACTTTCCACCTCAAACGTGACCTTGCTTCCTCCCAGGCACACAACTCTGTAGTCGACTTGGACGACCTGCACTAACAACTCCGAAAGACCATATCTGAAGCTCAGACCCAATACTCAGCCTCTGCAGATTGTCGCCGAGAGGTCCCTCCAGACTTCAATATTGGAGACAAAGTCTTTGTTAAGTCCGAGAACATCCAAACTACAAGACCTTCTAAAAAACTAGCAGAGAAATTTCTAGGTCCTTTTGAAATCATTGCACAAGTAGGAACCATCTCATTCACCTTGCGACTCCCCAAAAGCATGAGAGCCATACACCCAGTCTTCCACGTCTCTATGCTTGAACCCTCAACTCCAAATACTTCTCTGAGCATATAGTCCCACCCCAACCCCCAGTCATCATCAATGGGGAATCCAAATACAAGATCTCCAAGATCCTCGACTCGAAGATCGATGGAAGAAGATGCAGGTGCCCCCTCCAGTACCTAGTCCGATGGACTAGATACAAAGGTACCAAAGACAAAACATCTTGGCTGCCAGCCAATGAGCTTGGCCACACCTCTGAGGTAGTCTCCGACTTCCACTGAGCATACCCAGACAAACCAGGTCCCCTGGGTGATGTCTTAGAGTCCCTTACCTCAGACCAATAGTTCACTTCTTCTGACTTAGATGTTTTCACTCAATCTCAAGATTCAAATATAATTCAAAAAAATAATAATATGGCTTCTATTCCAAAGACCCAGGTGCATTGTCCTGGTCCAACCTATCGTCCCTTGGACCCCCTTCATCTTCCTTCTCCCTCTCCTTGCCCTTCCCCTTATCCTGCTCCTTCTCCTTCCCCTTACCCTTTGAAGGCCCCTTCCAGTTCTCCCTCGGACAACTCCCCCACCACTCATCCGTCTTCTGCGACCAGTTAAACCACCGAGCCTGCTCAATGATCTGGAGGTCATTCATGTGCACCAGGGCCTCGGCGATCCTCCGATTCTCCTCCTGGATGCCCCGCACATCCTGCCTCAACCCCCGCAGCTCTTCAACCACCTCTCTCAAATCAACCCCAGAGGTGCTCGGACCCCGAGACAGCCCCTCAATCACCACCTCCAACTTCTGCCTCTTTGGCTTCGGACCCACACCATCCTCCGAAGCGACCCTTCCTCTCTTCCCCTTAGCATCCATCTCCTCCTCCCCATCACCCTTCTCCTTGCACTTCACCTTCCGATCAGCACAAATAAAGCAGGAGGTCCCCTTGCCCAAAGCAGGCCATAGGCAGGGTTCCTCCCGATCGGAACAACGCTTGCACACTGACCAGGCTCCGTAACCCAGTCGAGCATGTCCTCAGACAACTGATAATACAAGTTGGGATGCAGGCTGATCAGCATCCTTCGACTCGATTCGAGCAGACCGAGACCCACCTTGGCACCATCTGCCCTGGCACTCCTCAGCAGGGAGTTCTCGTAGGCCTTCTGGGCCCGATGCACTCGGAATGCGTGTTGCTGTTGGAGGGTTTGGACTCGCTCCTTTTCTTGTTCATTCAGATCTGAGCCCCCCGGCTCCGCATTTGGAGTCTGCCTCCAAGTGACTACCCCCGACGACTCCCCTTGCTGGGATTTGTCCTCCACTATTGTGTACAGCTCCGGAATTGTTTGGGAGCTCTTTATGGTTTTCTTCCCAGGCATCTGCTTGTGGACCTTTTTCAAAGCCGCCTCCTTTCGGAGCCTTTTGACCATCTCCTCCTCCTTGGTTTTCTTTTCGGCCACCTCTTTAGCCAACTGGGCGGATTCCTTGGCCTCTCTTTCAACCCTTTCTTTTCTTTCGGCCTCCTCCTTGGCCTCCTTCTTGGCCTTTTCTTTGGCCTCCTTTTCGGCTCTCTCAGCCTCCTCCTTAGCTTTCCTCTTGGCCTTCTCCTCGGCCTTCCGTTGCTTTTCAGCCTCCTCCTTGGCCTTGCGTTTCTTGTCAGCTCGGACTTTCTCGAGCTTCTCCGAAGCCTCTCGCAATTGTCTTTCAAGGATGGCCTTGTCGTCTAAAATGGGGGTGGATGGTGGAGACATGGTTGAGTTGCTATGAAAAAGGGTTCCCCCTTATATACCTTATCGCAACGCCTAATCACCTAATCTTCTGATGGTCACCTCCATTACCATTAGGCACCAGGACCTCGAGGCTCGGTCCTAACAGGGGGGCACTGTTATATCTGCGATATAACTCTGACATCCCAGACATCTGATACAGGGCACTACGAAAGAACCCTACTCCAAACCAGGTCCAAACCTACATTGCCACCTCTGAGTCCGACTAGCATCGATGACCTCGGACCTCGGACATCTTCCGTTTTCGTCGAACAATAGTCTTATTCTAACACCAGATGTATATTCTCTTGTACTCCATTTTCATTCATCTTATTGTTCTCTTGACTATTCCTAATTAGTTACAATAAGGATTGCATGTATAAATACCTCCAGACTTCTGTACTATACCTTAGTTCGAATATCGACTTGTATTCCCACTCACTCTTGAACTCTGAAAACTTATCTTCTCCAAACCTCCGAAATAAAGGACTGACGATCGAGGAGGGTGCAACATTAAAGTTGAAGCCAAGTCCTTACGACTCCAAACACACGACTCAGACCGACCTATGTCAGCTCGGACCTGATGTGAACTCGGACCATAACAACACACCATATACCACACACACACCACATACCACATACCACACACACACTACACACCACATACCACACACACACTACACACCACATACCACACACACACTATACACTACATACCACACACACACTACATATCATATACACACCACATACTACACACATACTACACACTACACTACACACCGCATACACACCATACACTACACACCACACACACACACCACACACACCACACACACCACATTTGTATACAGGCAAGCAAACTCTGGTAGGGATACAACTCAATATGCTGGCCACAAATCTGCCCAAGCACTGATTGATATGCTCTATGGGCAGAGCATTCTGTGCCATTGTGTACAGCCCTGGACCACCCCACCATTAGAAAAATAATAAGGTGAAGTTGGGGGGAGTGCAGAGTCTAGGTGAATGTTCCAGGCGACTATGGAAAGAAGGCTATTTAGAAGATATAATGCTCTTATATCTATCTAATGTGCTTTGTATTTTATTATATTCCACTGTAGATAGCCCTCCACATGATGCAAAGGTTTTGGGTTTGACTAAGCACTGACCCAGGGAGGTGGCTACAGGGGATGCACGAGTACATGAAAGTCGTTTGTGAACAACTCTGGTACTGTCGGTGTATAGTACCAGTGTGACCAGTGTGAGTGTGATTCGATACGTATCAAGATTGATTCCCAGTGTGTCTGGACAACAATAATATTGCCCTGATAGATCTAGCCCAATATGGCTCAGGGTCATGTGATGGTATCTATGAATATGCAGGGGGCTGAACGACCGCCTGACAATGATAGTCTCTATAGAAAATGTGAGTAAAATCACAGTTAAATTATAGAAAACTTAATGTAATATTCCCATTGGGTCTGGGGATATGAGTGATAGCGACAAAGGTAGTAGCCTAATATAATGATACGAGTGATCCAAACTTTGTCGATTACAACAATAAACAGTGTTCTTTGAGTGCGAGACTGATTTGTTACTATCTATCTATCTCTTATAGAGATTTCAAGTCCTGAACATAATGTCCATCGTAACTGCCCTGAGACAGTGTCTATATGCAGTCAACCTGATGCAGGTCACCATGTTTCCAATCTAGTTCCATCTGTCCTGTTTGCATGGTCCTACTCAATGTGAAAATACTCTCTGCTGCTTCTTGTAGTGCCCCCAACTCCAGTCTTGACATCATACCCCGTTTCTCTGCCAGTGAGTGTGTGTTGCCTGCATAAATGCACCCAGACATGTGTTCTTCTGCTTCCTAACCCATGAGTGGTATGTCCCCCTGTATCTGTATGTCCTATGACCTATTTCCACCCCATAGACCCTGCTCCAGGTGCATCTGTTTCCTTTTTTTCCCATGTGTATCTCTGAGAGCCCTTGGTGGGCACCTAGCATATAGGCTGCCGTGTCTCAATATGCCATCTCTACATGTATGTGTGGTACATTTGTTTATACTTTTCCAATACTTGTAATGCTACTTTTGTTTGTTCCACAGCTTCCTTATCTCTAAGTTTATATCTAAGTCCATTTCTCTACATGTATGCACTTCTCTATGTTCCCAATTTTGTGTCTCCTCCTGATTCTCCCCCAATCCTCTATCTCCTCTTTCTCTTATCTCAACACGGAGAACAAGTCCCTGCTGAAGGTTAGGAGAGCTGTCGAGTGGAAAGAAAGGACTTACATCAATGCAAAATGGTGAGCCACCCCTTGGAGGGACTGAAAAAGTGTTTTTGTATGCTATATTTTTTGTTAATGCTGAAGGTGGGGAATTTCTTGGGCTCTTTAGCATGCTGCATGAGTTGATGGATACATGATGCAAGATGAGTGTCAGGTACCAAAAATGCCAATGATGCATGCGCCAAGTACTATTGCAATCATACCGACTTCATGATGCTGGCTGGGAATTGGCCAAGTCCAGTAGACTGATCAGGGTGGCATGGCTTCAATGTTCCCATGTGTTAAACCCTATTTTCCATGCATGTCACTGATTTCAGACAGAAGAGAAAATTAGGAGAGTGCCAAGAGTGTCAGCCCGATAGAGGACTTCAGACAGGAGGGAGGAAGGCAAGAAGGTGTAAGCCAAGTCAATATTCAGAATGAGAAACTATCTAAACTTGGGAGAGTTCCAAGAGTGTCAGCCTGATAGAGGACTTCAGACAGGAGGGAGGAAGGCAAGAAGGTGTAAGCCAAGTCAATATTCAGAATGAGAAACTATCTATATCCATTTTCTACTTGTATAGATTAAGAAGTGAAATGTGGAATCAGGGTGGCATAAGACATAGAGAAAAGAATAAGGTATGGAGAGCATGTACAAGTATTGTCCACAATGCTCAAGAATAGAACAATGAAATGTAAATGAGAATAGTACAATGAAATATGGCCAAGCATAAAATAATAGGAGTGTGACTGAAAATAGAATAATAGAAATTGACTGAGTATAAAAAAATAGGGTCATGACCAAAAATACGTGAATAGAAAATGTCCTGAAGTTAAACAGGAAAAGAGGAAGATTGAGAATAGAAGAATAAGCAAAGGTAGAAGGGATGGATGAAGGGAAATGGACTGAATGATGAACCAAATGTACTGAGCTGAGACCATGTACTAATGAGGAATGACTTGTCACTGGTATGCAGGATTAAATGGTAGAGATTGTTCTGTCAGTATGACCGAGTGCACCGAGGCTCAGTGTTATGTACTTGACAATGAGTATAAAAACAGATGTTGAGAAAATATTAAAAAAGCTTATGGGGAGTGTTGGGTGTTAAATGATAGCCTTTTTTGTTTTCAGACTACTTATAGATATGGTGTTTCACTGAGGAAGCCATATATTGATAGGTGAGAGAGTGCTACAACACATGCACATGCATGCACTTTTTTTTTTTTTCCATGTGCATGAACTCCTTAATCTTTGCATATGGTTTACTTGCACCACCAGCCTCAGATTCCTCATGGACACTGTCAATGATGAACAAACTCTGTACTTCTGATGAGTGCTTCCCCCAGACATATTCTCTTTTCATCATCTCATTTCTTATTAAAGGTTCACAAACATGCTGAGCACAATCAAATCACTCCAACAAGTGATACATGGCCTCTATCCTAATTTGAAGTTTGGCAAAAGTATTGTGCCAAGGATGTTAATCCAATATACCTCCCCCTATCATTAACCCTGGCACTCCTTCTTTTTTATATTCCATGGTTTAACCCCCACCTGTTTTTTTGAGCAATGGCAAGGATTAGAACCTTTTGGGAAACACATTCACCTGTAAGTGGTTGGAACATTTGAACATGGCATTCACCCAAGGTAAAGTATCTCTTTAACATCCTGTGATTTCTTAAGGAATGAGTTGAGGGACACGTGACCAGTATGCAGTTGTATGAGAGTGCTAGTCGCTCTACAGGTCAGGGAGCTCAACATCCTATAAATGTGATGGTTTGGCTGTTTTGAGTCGATTTAGGACATTCGGCACATCAGGGAAATTTGACCAGACCCTCCTCCAGAACTACCAGAAGGTGGTTTCTGAGTAGCTCTGGAAGGTCATCAGTGTAGGAGACATCCCCTCCAGCTGTTCAATTTGCATGCTTGTTGGCCAGCTCATTTCCTTTTGATTTCCATATAACCTAGAACCCACTCCAAGTGGATATGCAGGTTATGGTGTTTACATTTCAGCTTCTAGATAAGCATGTATACTATATCTAGTAGGTGTTGTGCCAGCTGGGTCCTCTTGTTCTGCAGGGCCTGGATGACAGCTTGATTGTTGAGGGCTGTCAAGCTTCAGTTACTGACGGACTTCGGTACTGCCGAGGGGTGTTGGCAAAAGGTTGGGCGGACTATGGCCAAGTCCTGCAGGCCAAGAGTAGTGGCATTGGCTTCAACATACTCGTGCGTTGTGCCCTACTTGCTGTGTGTGCTACCAATTTGAAACAGACAGATACTCAGGAGGATGCTGATGATGCTGGCCCGAGTTGAGGACTTAATAGAGGGGAAGAAGGTAGAAGGGCCTAAGCCTAGTCGATACCCAGAATGAGGAAATATGTACATGCATGTCCTACTTATATAGGTTAAGAAGTGACATGTGGAATAAGGAATGTGGGACAACAAGGTATGCAGAGCATGTGGTTATTGTCCATAACGAATAAAATTAGAACAAGGAATGCAAAGCAGGGATAGAACAATAAAAGACAGGATAATAGAATCGTGACTCAAGGTGGGATAATAGAGAGTGGCCGAGTATAAAACAATAGTGTCGTATCCGAGGATAATACAAGGACAGGAAGTCCCAAGGGGAGACGGACCAAAGGGTGAAGACAGGGAGTGTAGATGGTGGGTGTGCTGAGCTGAAACCGGCGTACCAGGTGTTGTGCATGCGATGCAGGCATTTGGTCATGGATATAGGATGATTGCTTGGTTGGCACTGCCGGTGGATGGGTCTCGGTACGTGGACTTGACAGGTTGGCAATATTTGGTCACAACTCGCTCACCTACTATAATCCATTGATTAACAAGGTATTGGGCAGTATTACGTTCCATCAAGCCACTAATGCCTTTAGGTCCATCCTGGTGGCCTTGGTCTAGTGGGCACTTGCCACTGCTCCAAAAGCCTCACCCAGGATCCTGTTCCATCGCTGGAAGCTCTGCCAATAGCCCTAGTCAATGAAACTGCCTTGTGCATGCTTGTATACCAGAATGTCTGGCAAGTTTTTAGCTGAATAAGCCCAGGACCTCAAGGGCTGGGTCCTTGTGGGGGGATACTGTTATGGCCTGTGCCCATTCTAGTCCCCACAACCACCTGCACCCTTTCTCGGATTTTTGCAACTGTAAAAGTCTGGAATGATCACCTTCTGCAATCCCATTGCAACATTCTGAAGTCCTGCAATCCCAAACCCCTGCAAGTCCATGACCAAGGTTCCACTCCTTCAATAAGTAACATACACAGGATCACTGCATACCTCACTCCCTTGTTCTCTCTTTTCTATTGACCCCTTGTATTTCCTTCTCTCCCTTGTCTTTACTTGGCAAGCAGATAGTACAAGGAGTAGCTACATGTATATAACCCCCCAGTTGACTGGACTATTTGCCAGTACAAATATCAACTTATTCTGCATCCTAAGTTCCGATTCAGTTCTAGTAACTTTCTGACTTTCTCAAATTAGAGACAGTTGATCCAGGAGGGTGCAACACATAAGTTGAAGCCAAGTCCCTCCGACTTTGAACACTCGAATGACTAGTTGCACCAACCAAATACCATGACCAACCCTAAGTCCCCAGTAATTCCCATCCACTTCCATCTTCCGTCCACCCATGAATCCATGACCCCCACCCCCTATGTCCTCAGAACCTCAACCCCCTTTGCAGAACCCTTTGGAAACCTCTGGAAGCCCTTCCAGAAGTATCTGAGTAGTAATAATCTTATCACTAAGGGAATCCTCTGTTGGTGTCAAGCCCACATACTCAGCTCTGGTTCACTTAGTACAACCAACCGAACAACCCTTATTGTTAATCCCACACACCAGTGATAAGTTATCCCTCACTAGTATGTGGTCTTGGCTTGGTACATTCTGTTTATTATTTGTTTCACTTTCCCTACCCCACCCTCCTATTCTCTGTTATTCTTCTATTCCATCCTTCCCTTTGCCCACTTACTTTTGGGACATTCACTATTCAATTATCACTCTGTCGTGGCCCTATTGTTTTATATTCGGCCACCCTCTATTGTTCTATTTTCCCTCACACTCCTACTTGTTTGTTATTGGTCATATCTCATTGTCTTATTCTCATTTACATTATATTGTTCTATTCTAGATTGCTGTGGACAATACATCCACATGGTCTCTATACCTTATTCTTTTCTCCATGTCTTATGCCACCCTTATTCCACATTATGCCTCTTAGTATATATAAGTAGTGAATTCATGTACATAGTTCCTCAGTCTGAGTATCAACTAGGTTTACACCTTCCTGCTCTCCTCCCTCTGTTCAGAAGTCCTCCACTCGGGCCGATACTCTCGGCATCCCCTCAAGCATCTCTCTGTCCTGAATCAGTAGCATACATAGGAAGTAGGGTACAACACATGAGCATGTTGAAGCCAAGCCACTATGACTAGCCTGCAGGACTTGGCTAGTTCCTGCCTATACCTTCAGCATTACTGAGGCCTGACAGGACATGCAAAAGAAGCTTGGAGGCAGCTTCTTCTGTTCTCATTCAGGATTGATGGATGCATGCCGGATCATCCCCAAGATCGCCACAATGCTTTCTCGATATAACCCAAAGATCAAATCAGCCATCCATGATGTGCTCATGAGAAGACCTGATGTTGCCAATTTCAATGATCTACTTGAGCAATTCTGGTCCCTGATCATCAATCCTGTCAAGATCACTACTGACAATGAAGAAGGGGTGTATTATGTTATTGTTATAGACACCATGGATGAATTCTCAGCATCTGGAATTGTAGAAATGCTAATCACAGCCATCCTTGACACTATAACAAGCATTCCTTTAAAAAAATTAATTACAAGTCAACCTGAGGCCTGGAGCAGGAGGGTGTTTAATTGTGTCACTGCACCTTCCCTCCTTCAAGAATTCACTCTTCACAAGTTTCCATCAAAGACAATGGGGATGACGATATCAAAACATACTTAAAAAATTCACTGGCTAAAATTGTCGATAATCATAGATGTTCACAACAAGCAGTTGCCTGGCCATCCCAACAGGCACTGATTAGGCTTGTTTCCCAGTCAGATGGATTATTCATCTATGCTGCCACAGTGGTACGGTCAATCAGTGACATGAATGTGAATCCCAAAAGATGTCTAATTAAGTTGACTGGTTCGGCAATGCCACTTGCATCCTTGGACAACTTCTATGCCCTGATTATGGCCAAAGCATTTCATAAACTCAGTGATAAGGAAATAACAATGAGGTGAGACATACTTGCCACAGTGATGTTTCTCCAATGCCCACTCTTGATTGCTAGTATTGCTTCCCTGTTAGAGATGACAGACAATGAGGTTGACATTGAATTGTCTCGTTTTTGTTCCGTGAATCATGTTCCTTCCACAAATGATGGACATGTGACCATCTTTCATGCCTTGTTTCAAGAGTTCATCATTGCAGTAGAAACAGAATTGATGCTTCTGATATGCACCACAATCCCATGCTCAAGTGTCTCCAGACATTGAACAAGTCTCTTTGGTATAACATTTGCCATTTACCTGATCATACTAGAGCTGCACAGGTTTATAAAATCTCTAATCCTGACCTTATTTCTGAGTGTCTCTGATACTCTTGCTTGTACTGGGCCTCACATCTTGTAGATTCTTTTGCATTCCCACATGCATATACTTCACCCATGCTCAGTGAGCTTGGGACATTTTCCGATACACACTTATTTCACTGGCTTGAGTGCCTCAGTACATTTGGAGAGCTTGGATCTGCACTGAAGTCTCTCAGTAAGGTAAAAGAAGCCAACTCAGTTAGTACCCAACATGGTAGAGGTGTTTAGCTCACCATTTCTCCAATACTCCAAAACCTATACCCACTACATTTTGCTACTCAACAAGGCTCATTGCTAATTAGAGATGGCATTTGTGCTGATAAAATATTACTGTCTTAACATGTATGCCTTGGCCCTCGCATGGATCCCTAAATGTGCATCCTTAAGATATCATTATTCACATTGTTAGATAACTTACCTAGAGTAGTGTTGGGCATCACAGAGTCATGGGGATCATTTAAGCATCTCATATCACAGGCTACACCTGTGTACTCTATTTCCTTCTCTCCTGAGGGGACGCATGTGTAGGACTATGAGCAACTTTAGCAGTAGGTTAGAGTGTTTATTGGACAATCTAAAGGAATTTACTCCTCAGTGTTGTCAACCACTAAGTATTTATTTATAAATATACCTAAAGGAATTTACAACAGTGTAAATAATAAGGAAATCAGTTGTGAAAATTATAGAATTGAATTGCACACAAGATGCAACCAAAATTGATAGAAAAAGAAAATATATATGGATTGGACTCTCAGGGGTGAGGTGCATGTATACACCCTACACATCCGCTCAAGTTAAATATATGCCAAGTTTTTCAGTGAGAATCTTCACTCTAGGTCCTCGTAGACCTTTTGTAAGGATGTCTGTGACTATCTGATTGGTTGGTAGATATTCGATTTGAATTGTCTTCCCCTCAATCATGTCCCAGATGAAGTAGAGTGGAATATCAAAGTGTTTGGTCCTTGAGTGTTGCTGATACTGTAGGATATAGTAATAGCTGATTGGTTGTCAGAATAAATTTTTATAGGATGTGTTATTGGCTGGAAAACTTTGGTAATGAAGTATTTAAGCCATATGGCCTCTTTAGTGGCATGAGTTAATGCAATGAACTCAGCCTTGGTAGGTGAGAGGGCTACAATCGTCTTCTTCTGACAGCTCCATGAGATGCTCCCCGAGTTGATCTGAAAGATGTAGGCTGATATAGAGTGCCGGTGATCTTGTGAGGCCCAGTCGGCATCTGAGTATCCTACTATGCCATCCCAGCTTCCTCCTAAGATCAGCTTTTTCTCTTTTGTCCCCTTTAGATATTTAAATACTTGTTTAACTGCATTACAGTGAGAAACCCCTGGATTTTCTAAAGAACTGAGATAATAATGATACTGCAAATGAAATATCTGGTCCGGTAGCTACTGCTGCCCACATGAGTAAACCAATGGCCTGCTGGGTTGGAATCTTCTCTATGTTCTTCTTCTCAGCATCACTAGTCAGGCATTCTTCTTTAGATAGTTTGCATGTAGGATCAAGAGGAGTTGTATGCATCTTTGTGTCTTGTAGGTTAAATCGCTCGAGTGTTTTGGTCTATATATGCTTCCTGTAAGAAGCAGATTGTCCAGCCAATCTATCCTGCTCGATCTTCAGATTAAGAAGCCAGTGGATTTCTCCTAGGTCTTTCATGTTAAAGATATCTTCAAGATCTTATTTGATGCCCTGCAACATTGTATTGTCCATAGCCGTTATAGTAGATCATCTATGGTGGCTCCAATGATTGCATAGTCTTTGGGCCCATGTCTATAGAATACAGCAGCATCTGATGCTGATTTTGTAAATTCAATAGAATAAAGGGGATTCAATAGACACTTATACCATTCTCTGCCAGATTGTTTAAGTCCATATATGCATTTCTTCAGCAATAATATGTTGTCATGTTTTTCTTTGAAATAACCCAGCAGCTTGCACATATAGATAGGTTCTTCAAGGGGTGCATTTAGGTATTGTTATATCCGCGATATAACTGCGACATCCCAGAAATCCGACATAGGGTGCTACAAAAGCACCCTACTCCGAACCAAGTCCAAACCTACATTGCCACCTCCGAGTCCGACCAGCATCGTTGACCTCAGACCTCAGACATCTTCCTTTCTCGTCGAATAATAGTCTTATTGTAACACCAGATGTATATTTCTCTTGTACTCCATTTTTGTTCATCTTATTGTTCTCTTGACCATTCCTAATTAGTTACAATAAGGATCACATTTATAAATACCTCCAAACTTCTGTACTATACCTTAGTTGGAATATTGACTTAGTATTCCCACTCACTCTCTGAACTCCAAAACTTATCTTCTCTGAACCTCCGAAATAAAGGACTGACGATCGAGGAGGGTGCAACATTAAAGTTGAAGCCAAGTCCTTATGACTCCAAACACACGACTTGGACTGACTTACATCAGCTCAGACCTGACAAGAACTCGGACCTTAACAGGTATGCTACATCTACACATTTGATGTATCGGTCAATTATTTCTGGCCACAATAGCACATATAGTACATAATGATGTCATATGAACAACTGGTGCATATGTCTTGTCATAATTGACTTCAAAGGTTTGTGTGAAGCCTTGAGCAACGAGTATTGACTTTGCATGAACTACATCATCCTTCTGATTTCATTTTAAAACCTGAGTCCACTTGCTTCCAACAATATTCACACCTGGCAGAGGTATGGTAAGCTCCCAGGTGCCTTTGTTGATCTGCAATCAGATCTCTGTATCCATGGCAGTTTTCCATGTAGTATTATTAAGGGCATCTTTGGTCATCATAGGCAACTGTAAATCATTTGATATGTATGCATAATCACTTTCTTCGGCACTTATAGGTTTGGCACTTATACCTAGGTAGTCACATGTATTGCTCTTGTTCTCTTCAGTATTAAAATCTGAATTATGTGGGAAATCATTGAGTATATTATCCTCAATGTCTTCGCAAGAGAGGGTGGTAAAATTAACTTGTATGGCTTCTCCAGCTTGAGATCTATCTCCTGAGCTGGCCTTTGAAGCTCTTTCTTGTAATAAACAGATTCTCTCACTTCTTCTGGGTGGAGGAGATTCACTAGGTCTGCTCACATCTTTTTGACTTGGGTGTATATTTTCTATCTCTCTCTGATGTGTGCTTGGTTATTTCTTCGATGCAGCTCTCACCCAGCTGTAGGTCACATGATGGTACTAGCATTTTGATAGGTGCTGGCATGGGTGGTATTGGCTGATCTCATATGGCTCTTGGTGTAGTAATTAGGCAGTCATCAGTAGATATAATAGGAGCAAATAAGGGTGGTTTTTCCCCCTCAAATATAATATTTTTCTTGACAGATACCCACTGACTATCTGGCCAGTATATGCAGTGGCTGTCACTTTGTGTGGAATGGCCGATCCACTTAGCTTTCTTGGCTCTAGGTAGCAATTTATCGTCTTGTTTGATTTTCACATAGACATCTGTCCCCCATTCATGAGCATCTTGCAAATTCAGTTTTTGATGGTGAACCATCTCATAGGGCATCTTGTCTGGTAGAAATCATGCATGTATGTGATTTTTAAGATAGTTGGCATGCTGAATGGCATATCCCCATAGAAACTTAGGGAGATTAGAATCTAGCAGCATAGCATGGGTCTTTTCAACCAGAGTGCAGTTTAGGTGCTTGGCCACTCCGTTTTGCTCAGGAGTATCATGCACCATGTACCAGTGTCTAGTGCCTTGCTTGTCTAGATAATTGTTGAATTCAGTACTTGTGTATTCACCCTCTCAGTCTGATAGAAGCATTTTGATGCACACATTTCTCTACCAACACATCCTTGCCTCATACAATTTGTACTTGGTGAAGACTTGATCTTTAGTGCTCATAAGGTAGAGCACTGATTGCCTTGAGTGATCATCCATAAATTAGACATAATAAGACTTATTGTCAATAGTAATATGTCTCACCAGTCCCCATACATCGGAATATATTTTATCACCAATTCTCTTTGAGTGCTCACTTGATTCTTTTGGGAGTGGTTTGCATGTAATTTTAGCTTTAATACACGCATCACAGGTAAATTTATTTCTAGCCTGTGAGAGCTCTAAGCCATATACCATGCCATGATCCATCAGGCACTTAAGGGCTTTGTAAGATATATGCCCGAGCCTGCAGTGTGTCTCAATGGCAGTAAGGCATCACTGAGTGGGATGTTGGGTTGACTGATTATCCAATCTGTTGAGGGGAAAAGAATGACCAGACTGGGGTTTGAACCCAGGGCTATAGCATATATAGCTATGGTGTTAACTACTACACCATCTAGTCTACATAGGTAACCTTTCAGGTTGACTCCTTGAGTGAAGACATGTGTGTCTATACAAGTTGAGTTCAGAGCCCTAGTAAGTTATCAGATTGCCAATACTACTCCATAGAGCTCTGTATGTATAATGCCTTTTTGCAAGGCATTAATTAGAGATATGAATGGTATGTGAGATTAGACAATCTAACACAATCTATATAGGCCATGTAATTTAGGTGCCTTTAATAAAATATGGCCCATGAATTTTTTATTGTGCATTTCTGTGATGCAAACTCTGTCTGGTTCCTAGCATCATCACATTGGCCTATGGAAATAAAGGTGAAAGTGATTTTTGGAGCATATAGTGTGTATTTCAATGTCAATGTGACTGCTTTCCCTCTTACTCTAGTAATTATCTTGAGTTGTCCGCTGCTGTATGTATCAAAGCTGCCTTGATTGGCTGCCTGAATTGTATGTGGCGTAGGAAAGCTTCTGTAGGTCTCAAGCATATTTTTATGCAGCATCATGTGAGAACTAGCTCCTGTATTTAGAATGATAGTATTTCCTGTTCTATCTTTCATGAAGGCTGCACAATTGTAATTGATAAATGCCATAGATCTGTCGTTGTCTTCTTTGGAAGACTCATCTTCATCAGCTATGTTGGCTTTGCCTTTCCCTTTTCCTTTTCTCTTTTTGAACTTTTCTCTTTCTTCTGCCTGGGACCCTGGCCTTCTCTGCCACCACCTTTAGCCCAACACATTTTGGAAGTGTGTTCTGGCTTTTTGCAGTTGGTGCATATATGTACATTTTTATCTGATGTACCTATGAACCCTTGGTCCTCATGGGTAATAGACAATGTCCTCTGCCTGTCGTATTACGATTTGAGGATCCAAATGATATTGTCCAGGTCCAATGGCTTCCCAACTTCTTCAAAAGATGTCATGAGGGCATTGACAGATTTGTAGGAGGGTGGCCATGAGTCTGATAATATATCGAGGAACTCTCCATCAGAGATCTTGGCTCCCATATCATTGAGTCTTTCAAAGAGATCTTGAGCCCTATCAAGGTGCTCCCTGAGATCATCATCCTCTGAGCACTTTATGTTCCAGAATTGTCTCTGGATGCTGGTGACTACCATCTTTGGTTTCTTTGTCATTTCAGCTACCAGTGTGTCTCAGATGTCCTTTGCATTCTTCTTCTTCTCTAGCATTAAAGCTAGTGACTCTGACAGGGATGCCAATATTTGAGTCTTGACAAGCCCTTCTCTGGCCAGCCACTTTTCTAGTCTCTCCTCAATCTTCTCTAGTTTGACTTCCTCATCATCAGTGAGGACATGTCCCTTAGGATAAGTGGGAGGATCAGGTGGTTGGTTGGCTTTTCCTTCAATGTGTTTCATAAGATTTTTGCACTCAAAGTAACTCATGAATTGAGCTCTCCACAGAGACCAATAGCCTCCCCATGGTCAAGGAAATTTTCTCTGTTAGCTTCCCAGAGCTGATAACCATGTAGGACTATAAGCAAATTGAACAGCAGGTTAGAGAATTTATTGGACAATCTAAAGGCATTTACTCCTCAGTGTTGTCAACCACTAAGTATTTGTTGAGAAATATACCTAAAGGAATTTACTACAGTGTAAATAATAAGGAAATCAGTCATAATTCTACATATATTTATACAGTTGGCTCACCTCCTCAGTGTTGTCAACCACTGAGGAACAAGGCATACATAGGTGTTGTTTTGCCCACATGTATGCCTGAGCCAGCCCCTATACCACCTCTTTGGTATGGAGCCAAACTACCGGTCCCTTCCCAGGGAGCCAGCCATGCACATTATGTGGTGCATGTGTAAGTGCACATAAGTAGTATAAAAAAACATGAAATAATTCCCTCAGCTTTGAGGGTAAAAATACAAGATAAATTTCTAAAATTATAGAATTGAATTTCACACAAGATACAACCAAAATCAATAGAAAAAGAAAATATATTCAGATTGGCCTCTGAGGGGTGAGGTGCATGAATACATGCTACAGTAGGTTGTCTCTGGGTGTTTGGACAGTTCTGTTCATATCTGGAACACCACTATGGGGGAGAATGAGTGCATACTGGTAAGAGATTCAGGTCAAGCTTGGTCTGTTGCCTTCTCACCTGATGGTACATTGTTATAGCCCATGCCTTCAACAACCCACACTAACCCCCACAACCACCCCCCCCTATTCCGAGACCTTTCCGACCGAAAGGACGAAGGATTGTTTTCTGTAATCTCCATCCCCGACAAGTCCGACCAAGAATCCACTTTCCCGCTTCCGTTCCTGTCATGACCGAGACACCATCTCCGAGTCTGTCTCTGACCGAAGACTCAATACTTTGATAACTGACGCGCAGGACCATCGCGTACCTCACTCCCTTGTTCCCTCTTTTATATTGACCCCTTGTACTCCCTTTTCCCTTGTTTTATGACCGGCAAAGATAGTACAAGGATAGTCACCTGTATATAGTCTCCCAGTCGACTAGACTGTCCGCTAGTATGAATATCAACTTAGTCCACCTAGTTTCCGACCCACTCCGGTAAACTTCCGTCTCCTCTCCAAAATTAGGGACAGACGATCGAGGAGGGCGCAACACATAAGTTGAAGCCAAGTCCCTTCGACCTCGAACACCTCAGTGACCAGATAGTACCATTCCGTGACCTACCCTAGGTTCCCGGCGCCTCCACCCCCATCCGTAGCTCGTCCGATCCCCGTCTACGGTCTTCGGCCCCATCACGGACCTTCACGCTAACCCGGATAGCTCCTTCGGAAGCACTGGCTAAGCACCTGACACGCGGACTTAACATACATGCACTGTGTCTATTTCACCTGATGGTTCTATTCAAATTTGGAATGCAAGAACAGGGAGGTAGAGCATAACCTACAGGGAAATTCAGTTAGCATGGTTGCCTTCTCTTTAGATGGATCAAGTGTTGTTCAGGCTCAAATGACAGGACTGCTCGAGTATGGGATGCCACCACAGGAAGGTCAAACATATACAAAGATTTGATACTTTGGTGTGATGCATTGCATTATGCTAACAGTAAAGTGATCGATCTCAACCATGTTATGAATTCAACTCCAAAGGTGTTAATCCCATATCACTTTCACTGTTGCCACATCATACAGCCAACCATTCTATTCAGCACTCCAATCTTCAGACTCCCAATTTGTCATCATGTCTTCTTCAGAGCTCATTCCCATGTAATGCTACAACACCCAGGAGACACACATCCAGACAGAACTATTAACACATGATTATTTTCATGTACCTCCTCCAGCACATTTCTCACTCAGAAGAAGATCCCATCCAATACTCAGTCATATGCAATAGGAGATGCAGTCTATTTCTCAGAAATCTGTGAACCATACATATGTCTTGGAATGATGTCTAGACAAGCATATTGTGATAGGAGTAGAGTGGAATACAAGGCAGAGTTCAGGGCACCATCCAATCCTGATTACCCTACCCACTCCACTTGACTCCCTCTTAATCACAAGATGAGAGTGCATGACCATATACCATTAGTCCTCCTACTCCCAGACCCCTATCCTTGGATTGGATATTGGAGAAACTACAGAAGATATGTTGCCTGTGACCTGGAAATACTCCAAGATGACTCAGTCCCCTGACTCATCCTAAGGCCCCTCAGGAGTAGTAGACAAGGTTGTTAGACATTTATTAGTGGACTTCCTTATTTTTTCTTTTATATGTTTCTCCTTTTCTTGGCTTGAATCAGACCTGTTTTCTATTCTGTTAGTCTTTTCTCATTGTTACTCATTATCCTTACCTTGTTGGTTAGTCTCCCCCTATCATTAGGGAATAGCATGGGTTAGGCTAACCTACATGGGTCACCGGGTCAGGTGCCCCTGGGTTTGGGTGCAGGTCAAGCTGAGAGCACCCTTGACCTGGCCCAACCTACCACCTCAACTATGTACTCATGTGCATGTACATGTACAACATGACTGTGCCCCATGCACACACATATGACATGACCGTGCCATACACACACGTATGACATGCATGCACCGACACAAACACACCATACATGCATGCACCGACTCAAATGCACCATACATGCATGTGCTGACTCAAACGTGCCATACATGCATGTGCCAACACCATCACACTGTACACGCACATGCTGATACCAATGCACCATACACATATACACCAATACCAACGTGCCATACACACACATGCTGATACCAATGTGCCATATGCACATGCATATGAAACACACTCCTGCAGTGCATTTGTGTTGTACATCATGTGCATGTACAGTGTTATAGCCCATGCCACCAATAAACCCACATTAATCCCCACAACCATCCACACCATTTCTGGGACCTTTCCAACCATTCAGAGCCTGAACAATCGCTTTCTGAATTCCATTGTATCAACCTGAGGTCCCACAATCCTGAACCTCTGAAGATTCTGAGGCCAAGGTTCTACTCCTTTGATGAACAACATGCAGGATCATCGTGTACCTCACTCCCTTATTCTTTGTTCTGTATTAGCCCCTTGGACTCTCTCCCCCCCTTGTCTTTACTCAGCAAAAGTTAGTACAAGGACTAGATACATGTATATAAGACACCAGTCGACTGGACTATTTACCAGTATGAATATCAACTTAATTCTGCGCCATAGTTTCCAATTCAGTTCCAGTAAACTTTCCAACTTTCTGAAATTAGGGATAGACGATTGAGGAGGGTGCAATATATAAGTTGAAGCCAAGTCCCTGTGACCTCGAACCACTCGAACTACCTAATACCGTGAACAGTCCTAGACTCCCTGGCACTTCCTGTCTTTCCGCCCGTTTCTGATTCCATCCGTGAACCCACCACCTCTAGCCCCCCTGCCTCCGGAGTATGAACCCCTTCTTGAAAACCATTCAGAACCTCTCAAAACCCTTCTAGAAGCATCTAGCTAAGCGCCGATACACAGATTTAACATACAGCACATTCATGTCGTACATTGTGTGCACATACAGCGTGTTCATGTCATACATCGCATGTGCATACAGCACTTTCATGTCATATGTTGCATGCATGTATGGCGTGTTTGTGTTGTACATTGCATGTGCATATGGCATGTTTGTATCAGCATGTGCAGGTGCAGCGAGCACCTGACACCTGTCGACCCATGGGAAAAAACCCATGGGTTGATGGATTTGGGTTTCCCATAGGTCAGGTGCAGGTCACCCACATTTAACCTGTGGGTGACCCATGCTGTTCCCTACCTATCATAGCCCCTATTCACGCAGCCTTGATGCTGTACCATTTCTCCAGAGTTTCTCCATAGTTTACTTTGTTCTTGCTTTGTCATTCAACTGACATAGCCAACCTCTTGCATCATTTCACATCATTGCTTGGTTTTTGTATATAAAGGCCTCTGGCTCACCTCTGTAATAATAAGTTCACAAGTTAAAGCCCTAAGTCAAGTCTCCAAGTCCAAGTTAATGTTAGAACCAGGGACTAATGAGTCATTTTATATATATATTCAACATTCACACTGCAATATCTCCCCCAGCTATTCCCAGATCAGGACGCAACTTCATACTGAAGTTATATTCATCATGAGGAACCTACGATAATATTCCCGTGATTTTAGGAGCGGGTTTTACCCCACACTCTCTACCCGGCCCCATACCTACCCCAAGGGCCGGCTCACCTCATCTGGACACGTTGGGAAGGGGATACACTGGCATGTGGATTTCTATTCAGTTTATATCTAATTCTATTCTATTTCTATCACTTCCCCTGTGAAGTTTTCCTCTATATCATTCCCACCGCATATATGCGGGTGTAGCACGCGCACGGCCGCATTGGGCCGGCTTCTAACTTCACTCCATGAAGTTTTCACTTATAATTAGATCTCCTATTTCATATATAGTACGAGTAGTTTGTACTAGTAAAACAAGCAATTATACTCGTATCGTTGCCCCCCATCACACTAGCCATTAGGCTACAACTATAAACCTATCACTCGCGCTGAACCGGAAGGTTAAGTGCCGAGCGTACTTTCCTATTTAGGACTAGAGCACCAACTACTCGTTGTACAGCAAGGCCGGGTCACAGTTGGGTTTCCAACACAACATATTATATTATATCATTATATATTAAATCCATCTTGTGGGAGAACCACAAACATATAAACCGACGCTTTGGCGCCCAGGCCGGATTCCCGGTACGGCGCCTAAGCGGAGAGTAAACCCGGGACTCAGCTCCAGTAGATTTGCTGTAGAGCAATATATTTCCTAGTGATAAATACTATAGAAATCACAGGAAATTCCAGGGAATCATTCCCCTATTTGTCCCACCGACTCTCCGATCTAATAGCGTGGGAATACCCCAGGAAACCCTATCTGCCAGGCCCATCTACAGATTAATAATCTCAGGTTAATCTACAGTCAAGACTAGTATAGAAACATCTAGACTATTATACATAAGTCCAAGTCTAAGTCTTAGTCATACATGACATTATCACAGTCACATCCCTGTCACATCACATCCTCATCACTTACATTCTATTTATATTCATACATAGCTGTGTCACAGACCTGAATCCAGCTGTGCCGAACGACTGCGCTATATCCCACCACAGAAAAGGACCGGTGTATGCAGGCTTTTAGGTATTAATTACCTAGAACAACTCTACAGCACCTGATGGGAAACATGTTGCTTGTGGCATGGATGATGCCACTGTCTGCATTTGGGATGCCACTCCAGGGATAATTGAGCATGCACTTAAGGAACATTCAGGGGTGGTAAACTCAGTTGCCTACTCACATGATGGGACATGTATAGCATTGGGATCCCCCAACAGCTCAATCTGTATATCTGCTATTACTATAGCCTACAGTAATCAGCAGCACTCAAGGACAAAACATTTGGATATTCAATTCTAATTTGTCCAAGATACCTTTGGGGGGAAGAAAGTTTGAATCAAATATCTCCCAACCAATCAAATGGTTGCAGACATCCTTAAAAGGGTCTTCCTGGATCTAGGGTGAAAATCCTCACTGAAAAACTTGGCATATATTGAGCTTGAGGCAGTGTGTGGGGTGCATATCTGTACTCTACTACTCTACTGCTGAGAGGGTCAATCACAATGTATTCAAGGTTTTCATCGATTTTGATGTTAACCTGTAGGATTTTACATTTTAAAAATTTCCTGACTTTTCTGTATTTTTATGTACAAGAGTTCATGAGTTTTCATTATTTTTGATTGTAGATTACTCATGTGGTGGCCTCGATGTGCTTATATAGGTGAAACACATACCTGCATATGTGCCTACTCCTCGGTGGTTAACTATCACTGAGGAGTGATAAATTCTAGATTGTCCAGATAAATCTCTACACCACTGCTTAAAGTTGCTCATTTCCCATCAAAGCTTGCTTTTGAACTACTTGAATGTGATAACAACATGCTGAATGATCCCAGCAGGCATCTATTGGCAAACTGATGCCTTCACCCAACAATATCATACTCTGTATCTGATTGTTACAAACATAGGGGAGATTCCTAGTAAACATACATTGAGACTGGCAACATGTCTAGCATGTCAACCAGGCCCAACACCAGTCATACACTGGTTCACTAAATATGTACAATAGAAGCCATGCACAACTGCAGCCATACTGGCAATACACTCAGCTTACCGCATATGCAACAATGGCCACCTGCCATCATTGGATATATGCCCAGGTTGCCATTATTGGCAATATATTGTATGTATTTGTCAAGTACAGATTACTGAACTTTGGTTCACTCAGTCATACTAGCCAAATGTCTTACTGTCTAATCCTGCATACAAGTGACCAAGTTATGTATTATTCACCTGTCACTAGTATGTCAGTCTTGGCTTGGTACATTCACTTCATCCTTAGTCCATCCCATCTTCTATTCCTTTTCATTCCTGTTTATTCTTTTATTAATTTTGCTTTATTTCACTTAGCTTGGCTTTGGTAGTTTACTTACATATGCCTGGTCATTGACCATTCTTCATATCTTATCCCTATGTCTTTTTATTCTACATGCATTTCTTATACTACCCTGTGACATACTAAGGTCATTCACCCCCATTCTGTTAAGGCCACGAGACCGAGCTCTGCTTCACTCAGTAATACCAACCAACCAACCCTGTCCCATATCATCCCTCATTATTATGCGGCCTTGGCTCGGTACATTCAGTACATCGTCTGGACCACTTCTCTCACTCCATCCCCCCTACCCCCCACCATTCCCTCATTCCCTGTTCATTCCCTTACCCATTCTCCCTCAGAACATTTGCCATTCCTTTATTAATTCGGTCACAGCGTTATTGTTTTATCTTTGGCCATCCTCTATTGTTCTATTCTCACCCACTCCTTTATTATTTTATTCTCAGCCATATTTTATTATTCTATTCTCGCCTACATTCCTTATTCTATTCTTGATCACTGTGGACAATGTCTCCACATGATTCTTTCATACCCTATTGTTCTCCATTCCTTATGCTGCCCTGCTCTACATCTTGCTTCTTAACCTATATAAGTAGCAAATGTATATAGATAGTTCCTCACTCTGAATATCAACTTTAGTTCGCATCCCCTTGTCTGCCCTTCTCCTATCTAAAGTCCTTGACTTGGGTCAACACTCTTGGCATCTTCCCAAGTCCTTCTGTCCAAATCAGTGGCACACATAGAACAGAAGGGCACAACGCACAAGGCTGGCCACCCCAAATGGTCTGCAGGACTTGACCAACTTCTCAGCCTTACCGAGTTATAACACATTCCATTGATTATAAAAGTAGTATAATTTCATGTATGTATTATTCGTTCAGATGATCAATTAAGACTTGTATATCTTCTCTTCCTCTAAGTCCTTTGTCCACATTTGGCACCGACATTCTCAGTACTCCCCCAAACCCCTTCTGAAATCCAGTGGTCTCACAGAGAGAGGACACAATGCAAGAGTATATTGAAGCCTTCACTTATGAGCTCTTTATAATTCCAGTCATTGTCTTCAATTTTTTATTCTTAAAAATCATTTTACAACAGTCAATATAACTGTCAAGTACATATACCAAGACCCAGTAATTCGGCAGTGCCGACCAAGCAGTCATCCTATGCCCATGTACAAGTGTCCATGCCACATGCACATCACTTGATATGCCGGTCTCAGCTCAGCACATCCACCACCCACATTCCTTACATATGACCCCTCACTTACTCTATACAACTCACTATCTATTAATCCCATCATGCCTACTCCTCATTCCTCAATCTGCCTCACCTTAGGACTTCCTGTCCTTGTTTTATCTTTGGTCACAACTATTGTTTTATAGTCGGGTATCCCCTATTGTCCTATCCTTGGCCACATTTTTATTATTCTATATTTTATTGTTCTATTCCCATTTGTGTTCCTTCATTCTGATTTTACTCATTGTGGACAATTGTCAAGTACACATACCGAGGATCTGGTAACTTGGCGGTACTGACTAAAATACTCCATTAGTAACCAAGTACAAACCACTCAATGAGCTGTTCTTGGCTAGACGCACATATCGGTCACATTCCTCATTCCCATCCCATGCCTACTCCTCACCCCTCGGTCGGCCTCACCTCGGGACTTTCTGCCCTTGTGTTATCCTCGGTTACAGCCCTTGTTTTATAATCGGGCATTTCCTATTGTCCTATCCTCCTATTATTCTGTCCTTTATTGTTTTATCCCCGTCTTGCATTCCTTATTCTAATTTTACTCGCTGTGGACAATAACCACATGCTCTGCATACCTTATTGTTCCACATTCCTTATTCTACATGTCGCTTCTTAACCTATATAAGTAGGACATGCATGTACATATTTCCTCATTCTGGGTATCGACTAGGCTTAGGCCCTTCTACCTTCTTCTCTTCTGTTAAGTCCTTGACTCGGGCCAGCATCATCAGCATCCCCTCGAGTATTTGTCTGTTTCAAATCCAGTGGCACGCACGGCAAGTAGGGGGCAATGCACGAGTACATTGAAGCCAACGCCACTACTCTTGGCCTGCAGGACTTGGCCATAGTCCACCCGACCTTTCGCCAACACCCCTTGGCAGTACCGAAGTCCATCAGTACCCAAAGCTTGACAACAATACCCACATGCTCTGCATACCTCATTGTCCCACATTCCTTATTCCACATGTTGCCTCTTAAACCTATATAAGTAGGGCATGCATGGACATATTTCCTCATTCTGGGTATTGACTAGGCTTAGTCCCTTCTACCTTCTCCTCCTCTGTTAAGTCCTTTACTCAGGCCAGCATCATTGGCATCCTCCCAAGTATCCTGTCTATTGCAAATCAGTGGCATGCACAGAGAGTAGGGCATAACACATGAGTACATTGAAGTCTAAGCCACTACTTCTGGCCTGTAGGACTTAGCCATTCCCATCCGACACCTCGGCATCCCCAAAGCTTGACAATAACCAGTGACAGGCCACTTATCAACTTAGCATAACATCAGCAAAATCTATAAGACTACTACAATATATATAAGTCTGATATGATCTGATAAGTATATAGAGGAGTCGAGTGTGATTTTAGATCACTGCAAAAGCTATAAGACTGACTTACCTTGTATAAATATCCAATGGTTGCAATAATGATATTACTCTGATCATAAGCTACCAGCAAGGAAAGACTGCTAAATCTTTTATATAAGTAACTTATTACTAAATATGGTATATTTTCTGGTCAATTGGAAAAATAAGTCATATATTTTCTAGTCTCTACACTATACTATCTTTATGAATTCTTGTTAAGTCCGCATGTCAGGTGCTTAGCTAGTACTTCCGAAGGGGCTTTCTGGGGTAGTGCGAGGGTCCGTAACGGGGCCGAAGGCCGAAGGCGGAATCGGATGGACTACGGGCGGAGACGGAGGCGCCGGGGATTCAGGGTAGGTCATGGAATAGTTCAATCCGGTCACTGAGATGTTCGAGGTCGAAGGGACTAGGCTTCAACTTATGTGTTGCGCCCTCCTCGATCGTCTGTCCCTAATTTCGGAAAGGAGACGGAAATTCACCGGAGTGAGTCGGGAACTAGGTGGACTAAGATGATATTCATACTGGCGAATAGTCTAGTCGACTGGGAGACTATATACATGCGACTATCCTTGTACTATCTTTGCCGGTCATAAAACAAGGGAAAAGGGAGTACAAGGGGTCAATATAAAAGAGAGAACAAGGGAGTGAGGTACGTGATGGTCCTGCGCGTCGGTTATCAAAGTATTGAGTCCGGTCGGAGACGGACTCGGAGATGGTGTCTCGGTCATGACGGGAACGGAAGCGAGAAGTCGGATTCTTGATCGGGCTTTGTCGGGGATGGAGATTATGGAAAACAATCCTTCGTCCTTTCGGTCGGAAAGGTCTCGGAATAGGGGGTTGTGGTTGTGGGGGTTAGTGTGGGTTGTTTAAGGCATGGGCTATAACAATTCTTATAAGGACAGAAACTTTGATTATGATCATATTAGAGAGTATTAGTTGTAGGGAAGATCTTACAGTAATTGTGTGAGTATTATTAACATTTAATCATTAATTAAATCATATATCATTAGAACCTCATTATATGTATATTATGTATTATTATTAATTTATTAAATTCTAATAATATTTTTTGCATTGGATGGGATTTGAACTCATAACCTTTTGAAACATTATATTATATAATCAATTTTACAGTATATTGTACTACTAGACTAGATGTACCTACTGAAGTTTCTACTATTATGAAAATTTTCAATACATCAAAACAAGGATCGAATAAAAACAGATTAAGGGTCTCACACCAGAGTGTTTGACATGAATATCTCTGTCTATCTGTTTGCTTACACATAGAAACTCTAAGCCATGCTTTTGTCCATCTTTTGTAAGAAAATACATGGCTCATCTCAGAATGCTATGCTTGGCTGAGGTCATTGTGCTTGAGCAGTCACTGTCACTTTATCATTGTTGCATGTTTTTCATCGATAGGTGTCCATATAGTGATAACTGAGGCAAAGCTCTATCCCCATTGGTATAGAAATTATGATGGCAGCATGCCTTCCCACTATTATTTTAATGATATTGTATATTCTGTTTGTGGTTTCAATGTTTATGTGCCCATGTCTAACCCATCCATTGACCCACTCCACAGCTCTATCCTTCTACAATTTGAAGTACAGCTCTCTAGATTATATAGCTCTTTATAACAAGCACATCCAGGGGAAGAAAATTGTATACGAGTTTGACATATAGTGACTCACAAAACCGGTCCAATGTTTGGCACTTTTCACTTGCTCTGAATTTTATCAATCAAATAAAAATCTATAAAGTCTGAGGATTTTCTCACAGATACCCCTGCATCTCAGCTTTCAATTGGTCTCCTCATGTTTATGTAATAATTTTATTGGTTGAGATATTGCAATTTTTTGACAATGATGCATTGGACCAATTTTATTGCCTTCAAAAGTGTGATTACAATCAGAGGTATAGTCAGGTTTGTATGGTCACATCACTTGTGTTAGAGTTATAAATTGGGTCATGTGATCACAAATAGTTCAACATTGAACAAATAGACCATAACAATCTTCTTCAACAAACCATGAAATTCCTCTCACCTGTTCAAGTTGTCTATATCCTTTCTTAGCCTGATCCTGGCCATTCCACCTCCCATATTCAACTCTCTACTGGTGTAGGCCATGCCACCATCTGTAGACTTCACTCTAAGCACTTCCCTGAGCTTCCAAAAGCTGCTGGAGGATGCCCATCCAAGCTTTCTCCTGCTAATATTTGACATGCTGTCCACCTTATCAGCTCTCAAAAGCTCAAAATACAGTACATATTACCAGGACCCTTCAGGATATCACCAATGCACCTCTCTCCACTCAAACTGTGTACAGGAAGCTAAAAGAAGCTGGATTAAAGGCTGTTGTGAAGAAGAAATGGCCTATACTCTCCCAGAAACACAGGAAGGAGAGGTTATATTTTACTGTTTCTTACCAGCATTGGACTGTAGAGGGCTGGAAGAGGGTTGTGTGGTCAGATGAGACAAAGGTCAATAGGCTAGGGTAAGATAGCAAGAAATAGGCTT
Organism: Chroogomphus rutilus; assembly: GCA_003314275.1. NCBI lineage: Eukaryota > Fungi > Basidiomycota > Agaricomycetes > Boletales > Gomphidiaceae > Chroogomphus > Chroogomphus rutilus. The sequence goes on along the minus strand of QLPI01004647.1, from coordinate 7,638 downwards.
AGAAGAAGGCAGGAGAGGGGCTGAGTAATAGGCTAGTTGAGGGAACATTTAAATTTGGTGGAGGTTCTGTGATGGTTTAGGGCTGTATGACATGGGATGGGCCAGGATATGCTGTCAATATTGATGGAAGGATGGATGGGGATCTCTATGTCCAGATTTTGGAGAAAGATCTTCAGTCCAGTCTGGAGCACTATGGTAAAACTTTTGTTGACATTATTTTTCGACAGGATAATGATCCAAAGCATACCTGTAACAAGGCCAAGGAATAGTTTGCAAACAATCATTTTGAGGTTCTTTTATGGGTATCACAGTCTCCAGATCTCAATCCAATTGAGCATTTGTAGAGTCATCTGAAGAGGAAGCTTGGAGAGTACAATCAGCCACCAGGAGCAATGATAGAGCTTTGGGAGAGGATACAGGAAGTTTGGGACAAGATAATGATGAGATTATGAGCAAATACAGTAGGATTGAAGATTTCTTTAGGCAGCTAATTTATTTATCTCCTCAGTATAGTCAATAACTGAGATGTATATTCGAAAATATACCTAATTTATTTATCTTACAAAAGAAATAAAAGAGAAATTAGCCCTGAGGCTTTGTACATAATATTATACAACTCACCTCCTCAGTATAGTCAATAACTGAGGAGGGAGGCTTTGCGCAGGTTGTGTCTCACCCGCATATACCTTGCAGCCAGCCCTTGACCCTATCGAAGGTTTGAGCCAGGCTTCCGGTTCCAAATCCAGGGAGCCGGCCACGCTAGTCACGTCGTGCGTGGACAAGCGCCCGTAAGTAGCGTACATAGTAGAACATAAATAACTCCCTCAATAATGAGGGTAAAAATACAAATAAAATTGAGAAAAATAAAGAGTTCAAAAGTGCACTGAATGGTACCGAAATCGATGTAATATTACAATATATTGAGGTTGGTCTCTCAGGGGTGAGATGCTAGTTTGCACCCAACAGATAAAGCCATCACTATGTCAGGGATTGATTGAGAGTATGGCTAGGAGGGTTTTAGCTGTGCTGAAGGAAAAGGGGGGATATACCAAATATTAATTATAATGAGTTTTTGATCATCTAGACAAGAGAAACAACACTGGTCCAATGAGTCACTGTCAAAAAATTTCAATATCTCAACCAATAAAAATTATTACATAAACATGAGGAGACCAATCTAAAGCTGAGATGCAGAAGTATCTGTGAGAACATTCTCAGATTTTATAGATTTTTATTTGGTTCATAAAATTTGGAGCAAGTGAAAAGTGCCAAACATTAGACTAGTTGTGTGAGTCACTGTAGAGACTATCTGCAACAATCCTGTAATTCTGTCATTTAGGTGATTCCTTTTTTTTCAGTGCATACAAGAGCAAGCAACTTCATTGGCTGACTGAACCTATGCAGAGTGGAAGAACCCTCGTACTTGAGACAGTGGTCTGGAAATCTGTCAAACTTCTAGATCTGCCTTGATTGCCCTTGTCAAGTCCACGTACTGAGACCCATCCGCCAGCAGTACCGACCGAGCAACCATCCTATATCATACCATGCTCTGATTTACTCGGCAGTACCAACCAACCAACCCTTACCCATATCATCCCTCACCAGTGTGTGGCCTCAGCTCGGTACATTTGGTTCATCATTTGGTTCATTATCCCTACCCTACCCTCCTATTCTTCATTACACCCTGTCCTTTCCCTTGCCTGTTTACCCTTGGGACATTCACTCTTTGTTGCCACTCGGCAGTGGCACTATTGTTTTATGTTCAGGCCACTCTCCATTGTTCTATTTTCACTCACTCTTTTTGTTCTCGGTCATATTTCATTGTTCTATTATCATCCACATTCCTTGTTCTATCCTTGATCATTGTGGACAATACCTCCACATGATTCTTCATACCTTATTGTTCTCCATTCCTTGTGCCACTCTGTTCCACATCTCACTCATTAGCCTATATAAGTAGCCAATGTATGTAGACGGTTCTTCGTTCTGGAAATCAACTAGGTTTACGCCTTCTTGTCCTCCCTTCCCCTGTCCCAAGTCCTTTACCTGGGCTGACACTCTTGGTACTCTCCCAGGTATCCCTCTGTCCTAAATCTGTAGCATGCATGGGAAGTAGGGCGCAATGCACGAGCACATTGAAGCCATGCCACTATTCCCGGCCTGCAGGACTTGGCCACTCCTCGGCATTCCCAGAGCCTGACAATAACCAAGTGTCCACGTCGCATGCATAACACTTGGTGCGCCAGTCTCGGCTCAGTACATCTGCCATCCACACTCCTCGGTCCGTTTCACCTCAGGACTTTCTGTCCTTGTATTATCCTCGGTCACGACTCCATTGTTTTATACTCGGCCACTCCTTATTGTCCTATCTTGAGTCAAGATTCTATTATCCTATCCTTTATTGTTCTATCCCCGGTTTGCATTCCTTGTTCTAATTTTATTTGTTGTGGACAATAACCACATGCTCTGCATACCTTGTTGTCCCACATTCCTTATTCCACATGTCGCTTCGTAACCTATATAAGTAGGACATGCATGTACATATTTCCTCATTCTGGGTATCGACTAGGGTTAGGCCCTTCTACCTTCTTCTCTTCTGTTAAGTCCTCGACTCAGGCCGGCATCATCAGCATCCTCCCGAGTATCTGTCTGTTGCAAATCCAGTGGCATGCACGGCAAGTAGGGTGCAATGCACGAGTACGTTGAAGCCAATGCCACTACTCCTGGCCTGCAGGACTTGGCCATAGTCCGCCCGACCTTTCGCTAACACCCCTCAGCAGTACCGAAGTCCGTCAGTAACCGAAGCTTGACACAACCGACGGATCTAGTGACATGACTGACAGATGGGTGGACTGAGATTGCCCTCATGGAAGATCTAGAAGACATGTCTATATATTCAGTGATAATCAAATTAGCAGTACTGGATCAAGAATTCTAAAGGAGAATAAAATAAAGGGGTGGCTATGAATGGATGCTGATATGATCAGGCATGCAAGGTGGGTTGCCGAGAATATTCAGCACCCAATCAGATGACAGAAATAAATTGAGCAGAAAAGGATGTGGGAATATTTTTAGGCATATTGGAATGTAATGGGTGTTTTCCAAGTGCCAATAGTCTGTTACTTTATAAAAGGGGTTACCTTCCCTATGGTGTTCCCCCTATAAATCCTTCGAGGACCAGCTGGTTTGTGAAGTGTGGGTGACTGGGAAGGAGGTGGGTCTCAGACTCTGTGAGTCTAGTTATTGGGCATTGACCCAACTTTGCCCTGATCTCTATCATTTATGAGGACCGGACCCTGAAACCAATGCCATAGGTGGGAGAAAGACTGCGAGTGGACCTTGAAGGTCAAGACCTGTTCTCCCTATCAAAATAGCAGGATAAGGTGCGAGGTTGATGGGGTGTCAGTCGTCAGGGGGAGAGTTCAGAATAAATGGCCTTGAGAGGAGATGGAGGTTCCAGAAATATCTTCTTTGAAGAAGAAAAGGGTTGAGGTGGTGATTCCTTTCCCCCCAAAGGTTGGTTGTGTGGAAATTGTGGCTGTCTTGGTGTGGATTGTGGAATGTCTGTCCTAGATGGATACTCAGAATTTCACAAAGGAGGGGTTTGATAATATCCTTCTGAAACGATGACGGTGGGACCATGCAATTGAGCTAAAGCCAGGGGCTGAAACATTCTCAAGCAAGGTGTACCCACTTAGTCTAGAAGAGCAGAAGCAGCTAGATGAGTTTTTGGAAGAAAACCTGAAGTCAGGGAAGATCCAACCATATAAGTCTTTTATTTCATCGCCATTCTTCTTCATCAAAAAGGAAGATGGCAGCTTGATACCAGTACAGGACTACCAATGGCTGAATTCCATGACAATCAAGAACCGCTATCCACTGCCACTGATTTCTGAAGTGATCCACAAACTATGCCATGCACGCATCTTCACTAAGCTGGACATTAGATAGGGATATAATAATGTCCAAGTCAAAGAAGGATATGAACACAAAGCAGCCTTCATCACCAACTGAGGCCTCTTTGAACCACTGGTCATGTTCTTTGGATTGACTAACTCCCCTGCAACATTCCAGATGATGATGAATTACATCTTCTATGAATTTATCAATGAAGGATGCATCAGCACCTATATATACAGTATAACTCATCTCCAAGCCATGCCTCTGCATAAGTTTCCTCTCCTTTTATAATCCACACTGATCCACTGACAATGTGACTTTCAAAACCTTGTTTGTCCAGGACCTTCAAGGAAAGGATCTTGCTATCAGCACTTGGTATGTGCATGACATGAGTAAGTTGTATGCTTGTTGTCTTTCCTTGATACTCAACATCAGCCACAATCTTACCTTCACCTACAGTGTGCACTTCATTTTTTCTGAATGCATTGGTTACTTTACCAGCATTGTATTTCTGGTAGGTGTTGAAGTCTTCTCTATTAGGGCTGACATGCACTGTAGCTGCAGAATCCACGATCCAGGTGTCTGTTCTTCTGCCATTACTGTACACCCATATGATTGGTGTGTCAGTGACTGATTTGACTGTGTTAGACATCTTCTGATCCTTTCTTGCTTTGAACCAGTCAGGGAACTGTCCTTCCTGGCCCCCTCTTTTCCCCAACATTTGAGTTTAGTATGTCCATTTTTTCCACAATTGTCACATTGTACTGATGTTCTCCCTCCAGCCTGGAATATGACATTGGATTCCTTGTTTATTTGATCATATCCCTGCCTCCTGCTCCATTCAGTTTGTAATCAGGACATAATTGCTAGGGAATGGCACAGGTTGGGCCAACCCGCATGGGTCACCGGGTTGGGTGTCCTTGGGTGTGGGTGTGGGTCAAGTGGAGAGCACCCACAATCTGGCCCAACCCGTGGTGTCATGCCTGCGCATATGACACACATGCACCACACATGCGCATGACATGCCCGTGCTGCACGTGCACTCAGATGACACGGACAACACGGACATGCCGTATGCACCGTATGGGCCATATGAGTCGTACATGCCGTATGGGCCATATGAGTCGTACATGCTGCATGGGCCATACAAGTCGTATGCACCGTATGGGCCGTACAAGTCATATATGCTGTACGTGCCATATGTGCCATATGTGTCATATGCACCATATGTGCTACGCACCATATGGACCATACACGTCATATGTGCCATATGGGCCGTACACATTGTACACGCCATATGGGCCATATACATTGTATGCGCTATATGCACCATACATGTCGTATGCATTGTACGTGCTGTATGCACCATACATGTCGTATGTATTGTACGTGCTGTACACACCATACATGTCATATGCGTCGTACGTGTCATATGCCCCATACACGCTGTATGCATCGTATGTGCTGTATATGTCGTACACATCATATGTGCCATATGTGTCGTACAGGCTGTACACGACAAGGAACAGTCCCAGACAATGATCGCTTCAAAAGATAGCCCACAACGGGAAAGATCAAAAGAGAGAGACCCCGACAAGGTCACCACACACTGTAGTAATCACGGAGCCTGATGGTACGGGAACAAAGAGTGCTCAACTCTTTGTCAAGGACGTGCAGATACTATGCCTCACTTGACCCCTCCCCCAAACCATAAAGGGGGATGCGGGAAAAATCCCCAAAGTTTTCTGTAAGATGGGAATCAGTGTTCTCCATTGAGGAAAGGCCCCTCCTAGTTCTGCGAACACCCCTTTTTATAGGCAACAGAACATCAGCGCCTATCGATCAAAGCATCCCAGGAAATAGTCAAGAAGTGTCATGATTTCTCTACTCCTCTATCTATTGCTTGTTATTGGACTCTGCTACTGCGCTAGACCATATGTACAGTTCTTAGGTAATTAGTTAAAGCTCAGTCTTGAGCTAGTCAATACACCAACAAGTATCATTGCTCATTTCCTTCTTCCGCTCTCCAGTATTGAAGCTCTTGTTGTTGCTGACATTAGCTCAAGACTATTATATCCCTATAACACCCTATCATGGATGTTGATCTCCTACAACAAATTCTCGCAGGCCTGCAGCAAAACAATGCAGACCTGACTGCAATGGTGAACAACCAGACACACCACCTTAACCAACACCTAGCATCACTACAAGCCCAAACACCCCAGCTGACATCTACAACCACCTCCTCTATCCCATCAGCTGGCAAAATTGCAAGACCAGAACCATTTGACGGCCCATCAGAGAAGATTGATATCTTCCTGCATGAGCTCTACCTGAACTTCGAGGACAATACATCTTATTTCAAAGTGGACCATATGCAAAAGATCCGCTTTGCCTTGTCCTATATGAAAGTGAAGTTTGTGGCTCAGTGGGCAAGTTGTTTCACAGGGGAACTGGAAGCAGGAACATGCAGCTACCAGAGTTGGGAGGAATTCCGTACTGAGCTGCTGATAACATTCCATGACCCAAACAAGAAAGAAATGGCTCAACAAAAGCTGGAGCAGCTAAGACAAGGAGGAAGGCTAGCAACAGAGTTCTTTGTGGAGTTTGAAGAACATAGGTCACAGGCAGGGTATAACGATGAAGGATATGTTGCCTTGCTCAAAAGGAACCTGTCCCCACAGGTGGTGGAATGGATTTACACACTGGAGACCATTCCAACAACATATGACAAGTGGAAGTCATATGCCCTCCGTTTTGACAGCCAGCTGTGTGAATACCAAGCGACAAAAAGGGGGACTATAGGACCAAGGACATGGCAGACTCCAAGAAATCCACAATCTACTCCAGTTCAGTCACTCGCTCCTCCACCCACTTTGGGACCACAACCCATGGAGATTGATCAGACTCAAGGGAAGCCAGTGAGAGTAGTGACATGCTTCAACTGCAGAGAGCAAGGACACATAGCATGAAACTGTCCCAAACCTCGAGGTATACAGAAGGTTAGAGCAACGATGGATGGGTGGACAAAAGAGGAGAAAAAGGAGGTGCTGGACATGTTGAAGAAGGAGGATTTTCAGGAGGGGTAGGAGTGAAAAAGACGTCCTCCTTGCCCTGGATATCTGTAAATTACTTCACCCCACTAGCAGTTGAAGAAAGTACAGAACCAGAACCTGAAACCATCCTAGAACAACCCTGGAAAGTTGAGAAGGAGAAGAAAGAGAAGAGGGGGCAAGAAGAGAAGGTGGTGGTGGCAGAAGAGGTGGAGAAACCCAAAGAGGGAATGACAGAGTAGGTGTTGTGGAGGATACACCAAGACAACAAGTCAGGGCAGGAAGTGTTGAGACAGTGGACACACAGCGGAAGGAAAGGAGAAGTGACATCAGAAGTAGTGGAAGCCATACAAGGGATGAGAAGAGAGGAGGGTATAGAAGTGGTCAAGGAGCTTAGGGGAAGAAAACAGTGGATCAGACGAATCAACCAATCCTCGGTGATGATATCCACCACTGTTGAAACACTGACAGACAAAAGGGGATTCACAATTGAAGCACTCCTAGACTGTGGGGCAATAGGGTGCTACATCGATGAAGGCTTTGCAAAAGCCAAGTGTTTACCAATGGAAAGACTCCCAAGACTACTACCCGTCTACAATGTGGATGGAACCCACAATGAAGGGGGACCAATAACCCACACAGTAACCCTCAGAGTCAGGATAAAGAACCACTCAGAGGTCTTCCC